>MAVT02000190.1:0-45500 GCA_001702395.2 Diaporthe helianthi | reverse complement strand
GGGCAAGTCAAGGAGGAATCACTGCTGCCATACCTTGCCACGACATCGTGTTTGGAGTTTTGGGTTGTGTGGTAGTAGGTGCGAAAAACTAGGCCAGGTGTAGTGCAGGAAAGGGAACACAGTTTCAAAGGTTGGTGGCGGGAGCCGGAAGCTGTCGTCTGGTTATGATGTGGTTGTTTTGGAGTTCCAGAATGTCCCGCTGCTCAAGTTGCTTGGTTTTTTGGCACCCATGCCGCCTTAAGTAAGCGGGTCTCACCAATCCACTTCCAATTTCTGGGTGAATGGCCGTGCTGCGTGATCATCACCTTTCTTCAACTAACTATCAATGATATTACCTGACAACACACCCTTTGTTCGGACGACCGATCCGTGACAGCTGTCGAGCACACTGTCTGTCTCACGTACACCGGGACGGGTTGGCACTGCCAAGTGCAACAGGATCAGTCGTACCTCTCGTGAGAGCCTTCCCGTTCTCTGAGCGCGTCTGATGACGCGCTGCAGGCCTTCTGTCGAAGCCGTACAGTATGAGGCGCCCTCTTGGAAAAGGGCGCCGTGAACCGCAAGTCACCGACACCAATTTTGTCAGACCGCTCTCGATGGGTCACCTCGTAGACGGCCGTGCATCGACCGTGCATCGACCAGTCGAAGCGGTAAAGACAACGGGGCCACAGTGCTACCGTCACGTCATCCAATACCGTGCACTGGGCTCCTTCAATCATCAACCCCCAACGTCGAAAGCCTTGTCGCAGCGGAAACCGTCAAGCTTCGGGCCACCCCGGCTTGTTGCGATCTGGAGTCGCGACTTGTTCCAAGTGCCGGATACTCGTTGACGTCTGGTATGGACCTCCCCTATTTGAACAACTCGCAGATATACCCCTTTGAATCATATCCTATGCCAACCCGCAGTCTCTCCTGAGAAGCTCATCCTGACTCGGTTTCAGCCGCGGACAAGGCATCGAGACAATGCGAACCAAGGTCGTGCCTGACACCTCGATAATTGTAACCGCACCACCCACCCACTTCAGGAGGTAACCATCTCCCGGTTATTAGGAGGCAGACAAGCTCGTAAGAGCGGAACTGTGTCCGGGATGGGCACCTCAGATCTCGGGGGAGGGGGGAGAGTGCCCCAGTTTTATGATACATGCAGTTGGACGAACTGCTCATCGGGATCTGGACATTTTCATTTGTGCAAACCCAAATTCACAAGTCGGGCAGGCAGCCCGAATACTCTCCCGGCTGTGAGAGATCCACGAACCTTGAAACGTATCTGGCATCCCATGTCGACCGCAAGATCAACCATGTAGAATGATCTGCCAGAGGCAAACGCCTGGCTTCGAATTTCGCACCTCGGCCTAGACCAGCGATCCGATTGTGCGGTAGATCACCTGGAGGATTGGTCTCGATTGTTTATTAAGACGCATCAGAACATCAGTCCGAGCTTCCATGGCGTGTCCCGATAACCTGACGACATCCGACCCCATGTCGGGACGACGCTGATATATCGATCCCACGGATTGTGACGGGTGCACAACACGCGGTGCTTCTTTGACGCTGAGTCTCGACTGAATCCACACTCATGCCCTCCCTTTTTGAGGGCCTTTCAGCCCAACAGAGACTTCAGACCTAAGCTTTGATGTCAGGGCAACGGTTATGTCATTCCCGTGGCTTGTACGATGTGTTAAATCTGCCTGCTTACCGAAATTCGACACTCAAACGTTGTCTGCCCAGCAGCGCGGCTACTCCGAGGAGGTTGCTTTCCAACGTTTGTTACAACCTTTCATCCGACTTCGGCCCGTCCACCTGTCTTCTCGAAGTTCACCTCTGCCGGGATGGGTGCTCATGTCCAAGCCAGTTGTTTCAGCCACTGCCTCGCACGATTTGCATTGACGAGACATTATAAGCTATGCTATTTCCGGCATTGTGAAACGATACTCTTAGCGGACGGTAGACTTCAGATTCTACCCGGTGATTTGGTCTTCGGAGCCATCTCCTCTGATAGATCGCGTATCTTGGGCCACAGTACAGCCAGCCCCGGGCGTCTCTGAGACGATGATCTGGCTGTCACAGGGGATTAATCGCGTAAGTGTGGACACATCTGAGCGTCGACCAACGACCAACGACCAACTGGACCGGCCACTGTACACTGCAACACTTGACTATAAGTCGCGGCGAGAATGCTACTTGCAGCGAGTGTAACGCTGCTATTCCGCCCGGCATCTTGAGCATCGAGGTTCATTCAATTCGCAGGCTGATTATAGCACTGATTACAGTAATCTCACAAACTCGCCTGGCACAAGTGGCTTCCAATTGGTTGACAAATACCACCGGCTCATTATTGCAACCCCGAAGCGTCACAGCTCTCACATCCACTCATGGCGCCTCGACGGCACCAGCCCGACGTCACCTTCGAGACCTCAAGCTGAGCTTAGCCACAGCCATCTCGGACGAGCTGCGAAAGTCGATGGATGAAGCCGATTTCCACGCCTTCATCGAGATGCCAATGGCGCGCGGCGAATGACTGAGCCATAAAAAATCCGACTTTAGTTAGCCGTGGCAATCTGCGGACGTCATCGCAAGTAGAGGTCGGCGGCACATCCCAGCACTTCATTAAACAAACTTGAGAGCACTTTTATTAGCGGTAGTCGGGCTGAGGCTCGCTCTGCGGGCCGTCAGCGCGGGGTTCCAGCAATCGTCTTGACTCGAACTTCCGAAACAGTAATCTTTCGACAAAGCAGTCAGCGGGTGCAACGCTCGCCTTGCCGCCCTGCGAAAAACCACCTCTCCAGACCACCGCATAATTAGTGTGATAGCTTACACAGTACAACAGCATGGGTCCTAAGGTCGCATCCTCCGCCCGCAGGTCTGTTCCACCCGGGACCCTGACTTTGTCCGGGGGACCCCGTACGCCTTGCAAGGACGTATCCATGTCGATGATCTCTCTTGAAATAAACCCTCCCTCCAATCTCAAACGCACCATAGATGATGGGGGCCTCGGGAACACAAGCAGATTCCTCCCGGGAAACCCATTGTGCTCATTGTCTGGCCACGTCTGAACGATCAGCAACTTGGATATGTAGCATATATAAGTGAGTTGCTTTTTTTTTCCCCCATGCAGTCAATGGGACTCTTCAGCACCGACGCTCTAGTCGTTTCTCGCAGAAGTCTTGGCAGCCCGTCGGCAGGTATTTTGCTCTTCCAAATAATCCTCGCTCGTCCTTATTCATGTTATCATTGCCTAGCGCATTGCATCGGGACCACTTACATGCAGGTCGGGTCTTGTCATTCATCTTCTCGAAACCAGTCCCCACATTACACCGAGGCCCTCCTTCTCATCTGCGGTGACCGGGAATCCAGCCATCTTGGTTGAGTCCTCAGTCCCGTATTGCATAGTACATTGTACTAAGAATACGGGGATCTACAATCGTCCCAACAAGTGGTCCCAGCTTTGGAAGGCTCCATCCAGTCTGGCCAGCCTGCGCTGGGTCATCGGATGGGGCGTGGGCAGCAGGACCGAGACGCAGCAAGTGTATCAGGACCTCCCCTGCAGTCATTAAACTTGTTCCCTACCGGCAGATTTCCTCATATTGCTGGCACATCCCCAAACAAACTTCATGTCGTGTGCAGATGGTCATTCTTTCAACCGCCCGTTGCCTCGAATACCGTCACCACCTCAACACTCCCTGCCGCTGGCAACCATGGCTTTAGCACAACCCAGCACGTCTGGGAGCATGACGGCCACAGGGTCGTCACAGAGTAGATTGGATAAGAGGATGTCGAAAGACGATATGTTTTTCAGGACGGCACGACAAAAACAGGGTCTCGATAGAAGAACATCCAGAGACGACATGTACATCCGGGGTCGCATGGCCGAGATGTCTCATTACCACGTGCCTGGCCCGGGGTCGACGCTGACCCCAGAGCACAGCCCGAGTTTTCCGGTAATAAAGGAGGCGTCTATACCGATCAGGGTGCAGACTCCCGAGTCTATAACCTCAGGGGAAATACCAATAGGGATGGCATTAGGAAGCCCACCATTACGACCGGACCCCTCGCCGTCAAGATGGAAAGCCCAGTTCCCCCCAGCATCACCTCGAACTGTCAGTTCCTCGGGGCCTTTATCCGCTGGCGCGGCTCCTGTTAATTCCTTGCAAAGGAAAAAGACAGGGAAGAGGAAGCTGTTTGGGCTGTTTGGGAAGAGGAGGGATGAATCGCAGGGTCTGGCGCAGAGCGATGCCAGAAAATCGACCATCACACTCGCTCGGACTATCGAAGTATCATCGTCTTCAATTAACCTGGCTGCAAAGTCAACACCTACGAGGAGCAACACACAGGCGGAGCGAAAAGTACCGAAACACAAGCCGATCATGATCCGATCGAATACGGTGCCTCAGAACGCTGACGCGCCACCTTCCCAGCCGAAAAGCGCTGGACTGCCTGGCCGACAGGAGAATGCATATCGGCAGCCGCCAGCCAACTCTCCTCCCATTCCGTCATTCCTTGACGTAAAGATTCCGGATACCAAGCTGGAGCGATACAGTGTTATGTTTAGCGACGTCCTCGGACCCCGTCCACCGAAGCAGGAACACTCTGAATCATTATTGTCGCGACGGCAAGCCACGCTGCTGAGGCTGAAGACCATCGACGACAAGATCGAGGCAGAGGAAATGGAGAAGGAACGTTCAAGGCAGCGAAGAGCCACCTCACCACAATCAACCGCGACCCCGCAGTTAAGGCTATTCCCTATGCCATTAGAAGGTCGTGACACTCCTGCTATGGACACTCCTACCAGTCGTTCTCGGCCACTGAGGTCAAACACTTCACCAGGGAGCCTGCCATCACCTACACAGGCAACTTTCGACACAAAGATTTCCAACACAGCAACGACGCACCACGGCCCTACATTAGTCGTGCCTAACCCCTTTGACTCGTCGCCACAATTGATAAAGCAACCGACGCGTGAACTAGAACCTATCTACCCAACAGACACAACTTTCCAATTTGGCCCAGGCAAGTCTGCTCTTATACTCGACTCACCTATCGAGTTAAAGTCTCCCGGTGAGGAAATTATCAACTCTCGGCCACTCAAGCCTACGCTCCACGAGCCACAGTGGCAGATGGTCTCATCTCAATCCTTGTCAACATCCTCGACGACTAGCGGCCGCCGTGGTCGTTCACCCTCGGCAGCCTCCTCCGCAACACCGCACACACACGTCCCCCTGCCGTCCAGCGAGGTGGACGACACGGAGGCCGCGATGCAGAGCGCCGTGGAGGTGAGCATTGCGCGGCAGATTAGCATCTCGCGCCAGCAGCGCCAGCTCCTGCGGCCGCTGCAGGCAAGGCGGGGCGTAGGCGCAGGCGCAGGCGGGGAGGGCAGCACAAGCGTCAGCCCGCTCGGCGTGAAGATTGTCAAGTCGCCGACCCCGAGTCGAAGACTTGGGGGAGAACAAGAGATCAAGGAAACCAAGAGCAGCACGCCGACCCTGATCCACCCGAGGGAGAGAGCCGTCAACCCGGCGCACCTGGCACAGAACCGGAAGAGCTCGTGGGCGGTCGTCGAGGGTGGTTGATTCATGACTATCACTGAGTGACCAAACATTTGGATACAGCGGATATGAACCTTCTTCCATTCCAAACTATCTTGTTCTTTTTCTTCATCATACTTTCTTCTCACTTCCTACGTGCAACCATCTTTTCCGACATTTACTTCACCGTCCCCCATAGGACTTGACTTCCAAGTTGCGAGCGCGCGCGCGAACGAATCCCTATTCTCCTTCTCGTCTTGGCAGAGACATTTTCTTTCAGCAATAATCGCTCGCCCCCTGTACATATCTCGGTCAGGGGCGAGCCTCGACGGCTCCCAGTCCGTGTTTGTGGGTGTGTACTTGCGATGCAACACTGCTTATTTCATTCATCGATACCTCGGCTCTTGGGGAAGTTTTTTACGGCCACTTTTTAAAAGGGACTACGGGCGGGAGAAGAGGCAAGCGGACGGACGGGCGGGTGGAAGTTTTACTCTTTGGGACAAGGGATGGACAGGACAGGACAGGACAGGACAGGACAGGGTAGGACAGGGCTCCAGTATTCTGGCAAACTGCCACAGGATGTGGTTGTACTGGGATGGTTGTGGGGGTTTGGTTTCTAACAGGCTGGGTAGAGAGGCTGGGGATATAGTGTATGGCAATGTGTCGCGGCTCGCCATGCCAGTCTACAGGCAATTTCACAAAACCCCGGAAGCCATTCAGGACGAACGCCAAAAGGATCGCCTCAAGCCTTGCTTCCAATGTTTTTGACGTGATCCCTCCGATGCGCGAGCCAAACCTTGCCACACATGCTAAGCACTTTCTCTTCTGTCATGGGGAGGTCCTCTAAAACGTGATGACCCAGCTTCAAGCGTGACTCGGAAGGGTAGCATTGTTCAGCGGAGGTTTGCACAACCGCCGTTACGAAAATAAAAGCGTGATATGGGGTAGTAGTGTTAGGTGTTCAGCTAAATCATCTGCTTGATCGCTCATCCGTCACGTCACACGAGCTCGGTGGCATTCAGGGCTGTGACGGCGTCGGTGAGTTTCGCGTCTGGGCAGGCAATCTGTTCGCCGTTGCTGGTGTCACCCTACCCTGTCCGTGAAGCCCTCGACATCTCGACTGAGACCGTTTCAGCCAGTACCGCGGAACAGGAACCCTGCCCCTGTGTGGCTTGGTTCACCGCCGAAAGGAACGGCCACCTCGGCGAAACGTGGCGGCAGGGACCGCGCCACTCACACACGCTGCTGGTTTCCTGGAACGTCTCGAGGGGGTGAAAATCATAGGAAGATTTTGATTATATAGGGGTCGACCAACGGGCGACATCGGCCAGGATTCCTAACGCCACTTGTATTCTGCTGGTGGACCCGAGGACGATTGCTTTCTCAAAAATGAAGTAGCCTCCAATACCCAGGATGTATGTACCAAGCCCAGCTGTCGAGGTAAACTGCGATAAAGACAGGAACTGCGATGCGATGCAGCGATTACATGACCAGACTGCACACCGGAAGGTCAGTAGATGCTTTCAGCGGAAGGGGTTGCTCGAGGTCTTTGGGTCATCGGGCTCGTTTTGTCTGTAGCTTACCAGCACGAATTCTGCTTCTTTGCTTGTTCTGGGGGCAATCGTCAGTATGGATGGGTCTGACACCACGACCATTTCGGCGAAGAACTCACGATAAAACATCTTGGACTGCGAACTCAGTCCATCACTCTTCTGAACGAGGTCATCGATCTTCTCGCCTCGCTCCAGCACACTCTCTATGGTCTTGTGGAGCACAATCTTGGTCTCGTCCAGCTCCTTCTGAATCTTCATGATGTTGTCGGCTTCGTGTGGGTCCTGACATATTGTCAGCACTTGGGTGAACATACACCCCCCCCTCCCCCCAGCGTGTTTCCACTTACTTGATACTTGTCGAGGTACCCTTTCAATTGTGGCATTGCCACCCTAGGCGATCCCGTTGCCCATGAGGACCGTGGGTTCGCCTCGAGGAACTCATCGACAACCTTGGAGAGCAGTTGGTGAGCCACGAGAGCTGGGTAGTTGTGATCGGAAATGATGATTCCGCAAACGCCCTCGGATCGACCGTACGCGTGGAATGTGAAGTCTGTGGCCCCTGTCAGTCTGATTTCCTCAAGATGTGACCACTCGTCCGCCTGTCTTCTTCCACGTGAATCATCTTGCCGGACGACACTAGCCGTGAGCTTCGTGGTGATCTGTCCGCGACTGAGACTTCGGGTCATTGTGTCAGAAGACCGCAGACATGGCCCAAACAGCTGGCAACGCAGTTCTGCTCTGTCCTGGTTGACGCTCGATCACGGGGTTGTTCGGTGGATTCGAGACGGGCTCGTTATGTCGTTCTCGACGCTTTCTGGCCCGCCGGTTGACCCGTTCTTGGACACCACCCCATGACCGACTGTCCGTACGAATTCCCCATCATTGCGGACTAGCCCCTAGCCCATGGCGTTCATGTCGCATGCCTCCGACACCGGATCAGGCCTCACGCGATTCCGTGTTACTCCCAGCGGCGAACAACTGAGGATCTCCTAGTAGAGTATTTGTCTACGCCTGCCGATTGCTGGCTTCCGGTGTGCATTTGGACGTGGGCAACCTGTCGGAGTTGGCTGGTTTTGCGGTGACTTCATCGCGACGACGTCGGATTGCCGGAGTATTCCCACTTGGACTCGAGGCATTCGTGTATTCTCCCTGCGAAATTCTCGGGGTGGAGGGGTTCGTTCCAGAGGAAATTCCGCTCTCGTGCGCGCCAAGTTGAACGTACCTTGCTCTTCGACGTCCTGTCGTTCTGCAGACTGTCAGTGCTGCTCCGCGTCATACAGTGCAAGACAAGGCAAGCATCACTTACGACCGGGCTTTGTCCTCTCTGCCACTGTCTTGGCAAATACCGTCATGAATTCCTCCTCGTCGTCAGCAGAAGATCCTGAATCTATGGTGGGATGATGCGCGTACTCCATAGTTCGTTCTCGTGAAGCGAGAGTAGGCGCTGAGCTCCTTCTCGGAGGCGAGTTCGTGAGAGGGCGTGCTCTCGTTCCGGATAACCTAGACCCAGATACCACAGTCAGCACCTGTGCGGCAAGATGGGGGGCGGTCTCGTCTGCAGCAGGCCAAGATACGTACGCCGATGTAATGCAGCTTCATGGTGACAATGTGTTGGTGTTGTCGTACGAGTTGGTTTCGATGACCTGTTGGTGCGATCGACGGTCGGATTCTGGGTCGAGTTGTCGCTTCGTCAAAGGGGATTCGGCAGGATGTTTGTAGGTTTGGGGCTCGTAGGTGGAAAGAAAGGCTGAATCAAGGTTGGGAGAGTGCGGAAAGGATCTCACAGGTAGAGCACCACTTTGATCGCTACCTAAATCGGCTGGTCCGTTCTGGCCGCCACTTGTCAAATGGGCGGCAACGCTGCGTCACATGCGCTGTCCGAGTGTCCGATAACCCAGGCCGCCGCCCCGTCTAGGCGACATTCAAGTACCTAGGTATCCAGGTACACCCCCGTGGGAATTAGTGGGCCTAGGTACCGTAGTACGTACATGTAAGCATCACAGACGGCCAGTATGAGCCATACCGAGTCGATACGCCGCCTAGCCCACATACGCTCATCTGGAGGGTCATGGTTGACCAGAGGAGCCAACAGCCATATATTTATTTTGCTTCCTGGTCTGAGAAAGACTGCTCAAAGACACTGATTCAAATTCATCAGAGCAACACAGCAACACTCTCTGCACACCATCATGGCGCCCTCTACCGTCACCGACGCAGAAGCGCAATGGCTCGCCCAAGTGGCCGCCATGAAGGCTGCGATAGCTGAACTCAAGCTGCCCAGCCATGCACCCAACGGTGACATCACCGCCAGCAGTGCCGGTGAGGACGAGGATGACTTCGACCTGAGCTCTGTCAGCGGCGAGACCCACGATGTATGGGACTTTATCTCCGACTCCGAGCTGGACGAGCTTGGCCTCGACAGCGGCGACATGATGGACGGGACAGATGGAGTCGACCAGGAGCCCCCTTATGGCCCCCGGTGGTTTCTCGAGAGGTGTACAGCCGTCTCGGCACGCAGAGACGGGCTCCCTGCTGAGACCCTTCAGTTGCAGATTTTGGACGCGCTCAAGTCCAACCAGAGGGAAGATGAACTCCAGTCCCTGCTGACGGACCTGGTCGGCTTTGACGATCTGGAGTTCGTCATCGAGCTCATCTCCCACAGGGATGAGATCATTGTCGCTGTGGACCAAGCCGAGCAACAGCATGCTGAGCACCAGTCTGTAGGGCGTCTTCTGTCCAAAGCTGAGAGGGAGTCGAGACTACGGAAGCAGGATTTGATTCATAAGACCACGGCACTTGGCCCGGCCACAGCTAAAGAACCACAGTACCCTCACGTGTACAAGACCTTCTCTGCCGGAAACTCGTTGAACCATGCTGGCAAGAGGTATGCACTTCCAGTTGGCAGTGAACGGCTTCAATTCGAAAAGTACGAAGAGTACGCCATCCCCGCAGGCAAGGCTGGGACCTTGTGGCCAGGTCATAAACTCGTTACGATAAAAGAATTGGATGGGCTCTGTCGAAATACTTTCAGGGGTTACAAGACACTCAATCGGATGCAGAGTCTTGTCTATCCCGTGGCCTACAAATCGAGCGAGAATATGCTCATTTGCGCTCCGACCGGTGCTGTAAGTTCTTTATCTCCTTCATATGAGAACAATTGCGGTGACTGACAGGACAATCAATAGGGCAAAACGGATGCTGCGATGCTGACCATCCTGCACACCGTCAGGCAATATTTGACCCCTGACCCCTTCGAAGATCATGCTGCAACAGACTTTGCCGTCGACGTAGATGACTTCAAGGTTGTCTATGTGGCCCCCATGAAAGCGCTAGCTGCTGAAATCACCGAAAAGTTCAACAAGCGGCTGGGGTGGCTCGGCATTCGCTGTCGCGAGTACACTGGTGACATGCACCTGACCAAAGCCGAGGTCGTGGCCACCCAAATCATAGTCACCACACCCGAGAAATGGGACGTGGTTACCAGAAAGGGCACAGGAGACACAGAACTTGTTCAAAAAGTCAGACTCCTGATCATCGACGAAGTACACATGCTGCATGATGAGCGTGGTGCTGTCCTGGAATCCCTCGTTGCTCGTACTGAGAGACAAGTCGAGAGTACCCAGTCTCTGATCCGGATCGTCGGTCTCAGTGCGACGCTCCCGAACTATATCGATGTATCCGACTTCCTCAAGGTCAATCGATACGCCGGGTTGTTCTATTTCGACGCCTCTTTCCGTCCGGTACCTCTAGAACAGCACTTCATCGGTGTCAAGGGGAAGGCGGGTTCCAGACAATCCAGAGAGAATATCGATACGGTGGCATTTGAAAAAGTGAGAGAGATGCTGGAACGGGGTCATCAGGTGATGGTATTCGTCCACTCCCGGAAGGATACCGTCGCAACAGCAAAGATGCTCTACGAGAAGGCAGTTGATGACGTCTGCGTCGATCTATTTGACCCATCTGACCATCCCAAGTACGACGCTGCGGTCAGGGACATGAAGTCCTGCAGGGCAAAGGAACTGCGAGATTTACTGCCCAAGGGATTAGGTGTGCACCACGCAGGCATGGCGAGATCAGACCGAAATCTGATGGAAAGGCTCTTTTCCGAAGGCGTCCTCAAGGTGCTCTGCTGTACAGCTACCCTCGCCTGGGGTGTCAATTTGCCGGCTGCTGCTGTGGTTATCAAAGGCACGCAGGTCTATAGTGCTCAGGAAGGTAAATTTGTGGATCTGGGAATTCTTGATGTGCTCCAGATCTTTGGACGTGCTGGTCGTCCGCAATTCGAGGACACCGGTATTGGTATGATCTGCACAACTCAGGACAAACTCGCTCATTATCTCACTGCTGTCACGGATCAACTCCCCATCGAGTCGAAGTTCTCTGCGAAGCTCGTGGACAACCTGAACGCAGAAATTGCTTTGGGTACCGTGACGTCTATCCCAGAGGCAGTCCAGTGGATAGGGTACTCGTACCTCTTTGTCCGCATGAGGCGAAACCCGATGGCATACGGGATTGACTGGAATGAATTCCAGGATGATCCTTCGCTTGTTCAGCGCCGCCGTCAGCTAGCCATACAAGCTGCTAAAACTCTTCAGCAATGCCAGATGATCATATACAACGAGACGACAGAAGAGCTTCGCAGCAAGGACATTGGCCGAATTGCCAGCCAGTACTACATTCTGCACACGAGTATCCAGATATTCAACACGATGATGCAGCCATTTGCCACGGAAGCGGATATACTGAAGATGATCGCTATGAGTGGCGAGTTCGACAACATCCAGTCGAGAGACAACGAAAGCAAGGAGCTGTCGCGCATGAGGGAAAATGAACACGTTGTGCCTTGCGACGTGGACGGCGGCATCGACCAGGCCCAAACCAAGACCAATATTCTGCTGCAAGCTTTCATCTCAAAGGCCCAGCCGGAAGATTTCGCTCTGGCTAATGATCTCAACTACGTCGCTCAGCAGGCGGGTCGAATCTGTCGTGCGTTGTTCATGATCGCCCTCAACAGGAGGTGGGGTCATGAGTGTCTGGTTCTGTTGACGCTGTCAAAGTCTATCGAAAAACGGGTTTGGCCCTTCCAGCATCCTCTCCACCAGTTCGAGCTTTCCAAACCCATCCTCAACCAGCTAGATGCTAAGGAGTCTCTCACCATTGAAGCCATGCGCGACATGGAGCCTGCCGAGATAGGAGGCCTTGTGCATAACCATGGCGCTGGTACCAAGATCGCAAAGATCCTCAACAACTTTCCGACCGTCAGCGTGGAGGCAGAAATAGCGCCTCTGAACCGTGACGTGTTGAGGGTCAAGCTCTACATCTACCCTGACTTCAAGTGGAACGACCATGTACATGGGACCTCAGAATCGTACTATGTCTGGGTCGAGAATTCGGAAACGTCGGAGATCTACCACCACGAGTTCTTCATCCTGAATCGTAGGAAGATTCATGAGGATCATGAGATGAACTTCACAATCCCTCTCTCTGACCCACTGCCCAACCAAATATATGTGCGGGCTGTCTCGGATCGGTGGCTTGGAGCAGAGACAGTGACGCCTGTGTCGTTCCAGCATCTCATTAGACCAGACACAGAGAGCGTGTACACCGACCTGCTCAACCTCCAGCCCCTCCCAATCTCTGCCCTCAAGAACCCTGGGCTTGAAGCGATATATTCGGAGCGCTTCCAGTACTTCAACCCCATGCAGAGTCAGATCTTCCACACCCTGTACAATACCTCTGCGAACGTCCTCTTGGGCTCACCCACAGGCAGTGGCAAGACCGTGGCGGCAGAACTGGCCATGTGGTGGGCGTTCCGTGAAAAGCCTGGCTCCAAGGTGGTGTATATTGCACCCATGAAAGCCTTGGTTCGGGAGCGTGTCAAGGACTGGGGAGCTCGACTTGCGGGACCGCTTGGGCTGAAGCTTGTCGAGCTGACTGGTGACAACACGCCGGACACGAAGACGATTAAAGATGCCGACGTCATCATTACCACGCCTGAGAAGTGGGACGGTATATCTCGTAGTTGGCAGACGAGAGGCTATGTCCGTCAAGTCAGTCTCGTCATCATCGACGAGATCCATCTCCTGGCCGGTGATCGTGGTCCTATTCTCGAGATCATTGTTTCTCGCATGAACTATATCGCATCATCGACCAAGGGCTCGGTCAGGCTGCTTGGAATGTCGACTGCGTGTGCCAACGCCACCGACCTAGGCAATTGGCTGGGCGTCAAGGAGGGTCTCTTCAACTTCAGGCATTCCGTCCGTCCTGTTCCTCTGGAGCTTTACATTGACGGCTTCCCCGAGGTCAGAGGGTTCTGCCCGCTCATGCAGTCCATGAACAGACCAACTTTCTTGGCCATCAAGAACCATAGCCCCGACAAGCCGGTCATTGTATTCGTGCCGTCGCGAAGACAGACACGACTCACTGCCAAGGATCTGATCAACCTCTGCGGTATGGAAGACAACCCAAGGCGATTCTTGAAGATGGAAGAGGAAGACCTTCAACTCAACCTTGCTAGGGTCAAGGACGACGCACTGAAGGAGGCCATCAGCTTTGGCATTGGACTTCATCACGCTGGTCTCGTCGAGTCGGATCGCCAACTTGCTGAGGAGTTGTTCTTGAACAACAAAATCCAGATCCTGATCGCGACCAGCACTCTTGCATGGGGCGTGAACCTTCCCGCTCACCTGGTCGTTGTTAAGGGCACTCAATTCTACGATGCCAAGATTGAGGGCTACAAAGACATGGATCTCACTGACGTGCTGCAAATGCTCGGCCGAGCTGGCCGACCTCAGTTTGACAACTCAGGCGTGGCTCGAATTTTCACCAAGGAGGCTTCCAAGGACTTCTACAAGCACTTCCTGCACACTGGCTTCCCCGTTGAGTCATCGCTGCACACCGTGCTCGATAACCATCTTTGCGCCGAAGTGTCTGCAGAAACCGTCATCAGCAAGCAAGATGCGCTCGACTATCTCACATGGACGTTCTTCTTCCGGCGTCTACACAAGAACCCGTCATACTACGGGCTTGAGATCGCGGCAGACGAGCACAACAGCATCGCCGCCCAGCAGCTTGCCAATGACTTTATGATCGAGATGGTCGACAAGTCCCTCAACGAACTTGCACAGTCCAAGTGTGTGGAGGTCTACCCCAATGGGGATGTTGACCCGACACCAATGGGCAAGATCATGAGTTACTACTACCTCTCGCACAAGACCATCCGCTACCTGGTCAAGCACGCCAAATCGCAGGCATCATTCCTCGACGTGCTGACCTGGATGTGCAACGCCACAGAGTACGACGAGCTACCTGTCAGACACAACGAAGACCTCATCAACGCGGAACTGTCCCGAAACCTAACGTTCCCCGGCACCTCGTTCGGGCTGCCAATGTGGGACCCGCACGTCAAGGCCTTCCTCCTGCTGCAGGCGCACATGTCTCGCATCAGCCTGCCCATCACCGATTACGTTGGCGACCAGACCAGTGTCCTGGACCAGGCCATCCGTATCATCCAGGCATCCATCGACGTGCTCACGGAGTCGGGATACCTCTCCAGCGTGCTGCAGATGATCAACGTCCTGCAGTCCGTCAAGTCGGCGCGCTGGCCCACGGAGCCACCACTTTCGATCCTGCCGGCCGTGGACGCCGAGAAGACCAAGAACACAACCACGCTGCAGCAGGTCAGCGCCATGGGCGAGAAGGAGTTGAGCAAGCTGGCCCGGGACCTGCACGTGCCGCAGGGCTCCCAGAAGCGCTTCCTCCGGGCGGCCTCGATCCTGCCAAACGTCAAGGTCGTGGTCGAGGACATCACGGCGCAGTCAGTGAGCGTAGTCCTGAGGCGGCAGAACGCAATGGTGGAGCGCGACGCTCGCATCTACGCGCCCAGGTTCCCCAAGCCGCAGAACGAGGGCTGGTTCGTGGTCGTTGGCGACATGGCAAGGGACGAGGTGTACGCCATCAAGCGCGTCGGGTGGTCGCAGGGCGGCGGGGGCAAGCAGGCCGGGGTCGGGTCCAGGCCGTCTGCGAGGACGAGCATCAAGGTGCCCGAGGCGCTGCAGGCTGGAGGGGCGAGCAAGCTGGATGTCTTGGTGGTGAGTGATGGATATGTTGGCATGCGGTATGAGGTGCTCGGGGTGGAGATTCCTGCGAAGCCTGCGGTGGATGATGATGTTAGTCGCTCTAAGGAGTTGGCTTCGTCTTAGACAAGAGTGCACGTGTATTTGTGTGGTGGGTCAGAATATTATCCCACGCAGGCATATACAAACAGGGTGATTATCTGGCCAAGTATTCAGAGGAATTTCTCCCGCCATACCGCTGCTATAGCTAATAGATCTACTTCAAATGTTTCCATGCAACCCACCCCCCCCCCCCCCGAATCCTCATCGCATTAATATTAGGACGTCACATGGTGCAATTTGTATACCAACAGGCCATATCTCACAACTTCTCAGACTTTGTTCATAAAAGGCATGATTCACATCATATCATAGGTATGTACAGCGCCAAGTACGCCTCATTTGCCATATTTACAACAATAACAACAAGAAGGTGCTCAGAAGAAAGCCATATCCTCATCCTTCCACCCCATCCTCGTAAAACACTCCCGTACAACCCTCTCAAGCGGCGGCGGCCCACAGAACAGCAGCATGTCATCCCCCTCTCCGCTCGGCGGGCCAGCCTCCCTCTCGAACAGCTCCGCGCCCATGTACCCCTTCCCGCCAGCCCAGCCGTCGCCCGCCGTCGCCAGCGTGTGCACGATCCTGCACTTTTCGGGCCCTGCCCCGGCGGCGAGCGCGTCCATCTCGGCGCGGCACAGGATATCAGCCTCGGTCCTGTTCCCGTCCAGCACGACGCAGCGGGGCATGTCGTGGGCGCTGTCGCGCATGACGGCGCGCAGGACGGCAAAGACGGGGGTGACGCCGCTGCCGCCGCAGACCAAGACGAACCTGCGTATGTGGCGGGCTTTTCCCGAGACGGAGAACTGGCCCCCGCCCAGGTACTCGAACCTCCCCACGGGGCCCTTGAAGTCGACCCAGTGGCCCAGCGGGATCGAGTCGAGCGCGGTCGTCATCAGGCCGCCTGGGAGGTCCCCGTTGGCGCGGTAGATCTTGACCAGCACGTCCAGCTTGCCCTTTTCGGACCACGTGTCTGACAGGGGCGTGTATGCGCGGATGATGGCCTCGCGGCTCGCGGGGTCGCGCAGCCGCATCATCAGGTGCTGGCCTGTGGGGAGGCCTACGCTCTGGTCTGGGTGCTCTAGGGTGAAGGTGAAGATCTTGGTGTCTGGGCTGACGGGCGTCTTGCTCGCTAGGAGTGCTTTGGTCCACTTCTTGGGCTGGAGGAAGACGGGCCGGGGTTCTGAGGATGCTGTTGAGCCTGGTTCTGCGGGTAGGTCGCCTTCTGTGAGAGTCTTCTTGGAGGATGCGGAGAGGGTGCCGATGTGGTAGGCTGGCATCATTGCTTTTGCGTTCTCGCTGTCTGTTTTTCCGGGTGGTGAGTGTATTAGCGATGGTGCATGAGAGTAGTAGGTATGCCGAGAAAAGAAAGGGAAAGAAAGATGGGATCTCGAGACTTACGAATGGCCATGAACTCCTCAACAACGTCCTGCCCTGCCGCACCGATGATAGAAGCTGCGCCTCCAGGGTGACCCTCGAGGAACTTTGTGCCATCGTATACCTCGCCGTCCAGCACGAACCAGGGCTCATCCTCGCCCTCGTGCTCCCGCAGGTCTTCCAGGCTGATCTCCCTCTTGACGTCCTTGTTCACCATGACGATCTCCTTCGCAGGCTCCACCACCGTCACAGTCTTCTCCTCACCCGGTGCCTTCTCACCCCAGTACCCATTAGTAAGGTCGCCGCCCTCCTTCTTGACCCGGTCCATCCACCCGTCCCTGTTCAAGATGGGGATGGTGGGGTGCTCGAACCGCAGCCCGCCCGTCTCCTTATCGCGGTGCACCACCACTCTGAACCACGGGTTGTTCATCATCCCCAGCACGCTCCAGTACATGTCCCGCGGCTGCACCATCATCGACTCGTCCATAGCACGCACCATGACGTCGCTCGTGTCACGGCCCCCTTGCTCCATGGGCAGCAGCAGGTCGGCGACGGGGATGTCGAGCGACCAGAAGCACCAGCAGAAGCACGTCTCGCGCCACGACATGTCCAGCCGCCCGCCAAACAGCATCTCCCCCTCGGGCGCGGACCGGTACTCGTCCTCGGGGTACTCGATGTCGGCGAGGCGCCAGGTCCGGCCCTTGTCGAGGGTGACCTCGACGCGCGTGACCCTCCTCCCACCTCCGGCGTAGGCGTAGCCCTCGAACTTGAACGTCTGTGCCGCCCCGCCGTCGGCGGCCGGGTCGAGGGCGAGCCGCTCGTCGTGTGCGGGGCGGGCGACGGCGCTGTTGGTGTTGAGGTCGTAGATGGCGTAGCGCTCGTCCTTCCACACGTCGGGCAGGTCGGCGCTCTCCTCGGGGCTGACGGTGGTGGGGAGCACCCTGTTGTCGTAGATGTGGTACCAGTTGTCCGACGGCGCCTCGGTGACGATGATCTTCTTGAGCCACTTGACGCTGCGCCCGCCGATCTGGCCCGGGATCACGATGCGAAGGGGCTTGCCGTGGTCGGGCGCCAGCGTCTCCCCGTTCATGCCGTGGGCCACCATGATGCCGCGGTTCGGGTCCGCCGCCCAGCTGAGCTTGATGCTCGTCCCGTAGTACCCGTTGGGCAGCTTGTCGGCGCCCTCGAAGCAGACATAGCGGGCTCTCTTGCCGCCGCCCAGACCGCCGCCTCTCACGATGGGCCTCGCCCGCGCAAGGAGCACGTCCAGCGGCACGCCCGTCCACAGCGCCGTCGACAGTCCGGCGGCGCCCCACGAGAAGCCCTTTGTCTTGCGCACAACGTTCTGCTCCTTGCGCCGGTTTCCCGCGCACACCAGCGTGATGGGGTACGTGACCTGCTCAAAGTCGGCCAGCAGGTCGCGCACCGTCAGCGTCAGCGGGTTCTCCACCAGGCCCTCGACCGTGAAGCTCCAGTCCAGCACGTCCTCGTCGTGCACCTGCGGCACGGCGCCGTGGTTCCGCACGTAGTGCAGGTCCTTGGTCGTCAGGAACCCCTCGTTCCACAGCTCCGTCAGCGGCGCCTCCACGTTGAACGGGTGCACCCCCGTCAGCCGCAGGAGGCGTGGGTCCCGCGGCACATGCTTGTCTGGTGTCTTGAGGTCCTCGGCGAGCACGCGCTGGTTGGGCCTTGGCTCGGGCGGGAGGGGATATGAGCGGAGGAGGTGGTGGTGGTGGTCTGTTGTGGTGATGAGTGTGCTTTCTCCTATCTGGAAGTCGGTCACGCTCTCTGTCCGGGAGCCGGGGTCCTTGTCGGTGGCGGGCGGGCTGGGAGGCAGGCCGAGTTTTTGTATGATGTGTTGATGATGTGGTTCTGACATGCTTGATGTGATATTGTTGGCAGTCATGGCCACCATTGTGGGAGACTGACTGCCTTTGGGTACACAGGGCTGACCTGCGGGATACCAGACATGTACTGGTACTTTGTGTGGTACGGTATGCTGTGCTATTTACCGAATCTGGTAGGTAAGGCAAGATGGACAGGGTCAGAAGCAAGGAGATATTGTTTTTTCAAGAACATTGATTGTGAAAGACGGGAACAGGATTCGACCGTGCAGAAAACAGCAGCAGGTTGATTCCAGACTGAGCAGCTGAGGATAAGCAGAGGAGTGCCAGCAGTTCCAACCACAGCATAGGTTTGATAATAAAATAGAACCAAAAACTAGGGGGAGCTCGTGCGCGATCCTATGGACACATGTCTAGAGGTCATCAAAAATGGGCAGACCCATCGGGTGCACGATCAGGAAACTGGCCATCCGCCCGCCCTGATGAAGAAGTAACTGATGCAACATGAAGTGCACCACCGCGGGGTCTTCTTGGGAATGTCATCCCTCCCCACCACCCCTTGCTAGTAGCAACTTTGCAAAGCCCAGAGACAGTACAGTGACAGCAGAGTGGGCAGGATGGGCAAGGAAGGGGTGGGTGGCCCCAAGTCCGATCCGAGGTGCTTATTAGGAAACAGAATTGACCAACGGCGTCAAACTGGTGGTCGTGTCCCGGTGCTTTGGTGCTGACGCTGAGATCTCCTTGTGTCGCGCGAGGAGATGCACGACTATCCCACACGCCTCCGCGGACTTGCACTCATCAGCCCTATATCTTGCCGATATGCTAATCTCCGGGCCTATTTTTTCCCCCCTTCTTTTCTTTCTCTGGGCTTTTGTTTGCTGTCTGCCGTTATCAGTACAGGCCGTGTGTGGCCAGGCCGCTCGAATCAAGATGGCCTGATAAGAGGCTCCATGAGGATTGGCGGAGATGCTCCGATCGGTTGGGCGGCTGGCGGGAGGCTAATAAGCTGCCCAGTTTAAACCGCGGAAAAAGCGTCGTCGGCAGGGATCGCCCAAGAGCCTCAAGACCCAGCAAAGCCCACTCTAGTGACTCGTCGTTCCTAATTCTGGGTGGGGGGCAACGTTGGCCATGATTTCCACAATAAACCACAACGCGCACGACATATCGTATGGTATTTCCATACTGTAATATCTGCCATGTGTCAACCCCAGGCCTCGGTCACGAGACCCGTTCCACACACGAATGTCTACAGTTCTAGGTCTATGGACAGTGAAGCTCTATACCCTTTCCAGCCCTCGGCCCCCGATTTTTAAATTCCCGTCTCGTTTCCCCCAACCTTTAGGCCCTTGCCCATAATCCAAATCCTACAAGAAGCACCTTTTTCCCCCGCAGCTATACAGCCAGGCAAATACCCTCCTTTACTGGGGAAGCACCGCCCTTCCGGCAGCGCGAGCCGCGGCGAGAGCACCAGAGAGGCCGAACTGGGACCCGACTCCCTTGATACGGTGGGTGGCGTTCAGGTTCTTGACCACGACCATCTGGAAGCAGGTGGCGCTGCCCTGGCGGGAGGCGATGGTGGACCAGGCCAGGAAGAGCTCCCAGATGCGGTACCAGCGCTGCCCGTACTTGGCGTTGATGACCTCGCTGTTGCCCAGCCAGTTGCGGTACCACCTCCAGAGGGTGCCAGAGTAGTGGACGCCGACCGTGTCGATGCTGCAGGTTATGTGTTAGCGACAATTGGTCTCTTGAGATATTGCGGGTGTCTCGGGGTTTCTCTAGGGAGGTGTGGGGGGGGGGAGGAAGGAACTCACCTCTTGATTTCAAACCCAGCAGCCTCGAGGGAACTGACATAGTTGGCCAGCGGGGTGGAGGCATCGGCGCCGGGGAAGATGTACTTGTTCAGCATCAGGCCCCAGATAAAGTCCTCGTACTGCCAGGCCTTGCGCAGGCCCGACAGCTGGACGTACATGGCGCCGTCGTCCTCGAGCATGTCGTAGCACTGGCGGAAGAAGGTGGTGAGCCTGCGGATGCCGACGTGCTCGCCCATCTCGATCTGTGAGATCTTGTTGAACTTGCGCTGCGGGATGTCGCGGTAGTCCATGCACAGCAGCTGGCTCTGGCTCTCGGGGATGCCGGCGCGGCGGAGGGCGTCGTTGCCCCAGGCGGCCTGGTTGCGGGCCAGCGTCGCGCCCGTCACGTGGGCGCCGTAGTTGAGCGAGGCGAACCGGGCCAGCGTGCCCCAGCCGCAGCCAATGTCCAGCATCGACTCGCCGGCCTTGAGCCCGAGCTTCTCGCAGACGATGGCCATCTTGTTGTCCTGCATCTCCTCGAGCGTCTCCTCGCGGTTGATGTCGCCAAAGATGCCGCTGGTGTAGACCATGCGCGGCCCGAGGAACCAGGCGTAGTGGTCGTTGCCGCGGTCGTAGTTGGGGCGGACCTGCTCCTCGTCCTGGTCGCGCGAGTGGAAGAGCACGTCCCGGAAGAAGGTGAAGATGATGAAGTGGAACAGCGGCCAGGTGAAGGAGAAGTTGGCCCAGTCGTGGCGGTACTCCATGACCTCGAGGCAGTCGCCGTTGAAGTCGACGTCGCCGTCAAAGTACATCTCGTAAAAGGTCTTCATGGGGATCCTGTTGCGGCCGCTCCACCGCCGGCGGTCCTCGTCCTTCTTGAAGGTGATGTAGTGCTCAACCGGACGGCCGGGCAGCTTGACCTTGTCGTTGATGCGCGGCGAGTAGCTCGAAGCCACGGTCCAGATGGCAATCAGGATGGGGAAGAGCAGGACAAGGAAGAAGAATATGAACGTCTTCAGGCCGCCGCCAAAGAAGCGCGTGACAAAGATGGGGATGCCCAGCAACAGCCCGGCGAGCACGTAGTTTGACCACGACTCATTTCCAGGGCCCTCAGCCGGCAGGGGAGCATTGGCGATGGTAGGAACCTTCAGGACAGTGTTAGCCCTGGTCAGAGAGAAGCCGATTGATGTCAATCGGCGCGATGCAGAGAGCTCAACAGCGCTCGGTGAAGCTCACTCACATTGGTGACCTCGACGCCACAGTCCACGCCGGTGCCAAACTTTTGCGGCACAGGCGGGGGAGTCGCGATGAAGGTGATGTCACCCTCGAGCTCCTCACCCTGACCTTTCTGTGAAGACATGGTGTTTGTTTGGAGGGGGGGGGTGGGTTTGGAGGACGATGATGGAGGAAGTCGTCGCAGCTTTCGAGCTGGCAGGCTTAAATGTGAGCGCGACAAGGCGGTGAGCTGTCCTCGCGACGTTTTTCACAACCAGCGCGGCAGAGTGGGCACAGTCGCAGCGAGACGGGACCAAGCTATGCTGGCACGATATGCTGGCTCCACAATAATGCTGCTTGAGGGCCGGCATTTGGGTGAATTTCCCACACGCGCGGCAGCAAATTCGGTCAATACGTCCGACACGGCAGCCCGAAGGACTGGGTGAAGGCTGCGACAACGCCGCCCGTTGCAGGGTTTAGACATGGAACCCTCTCCCACAATCACGCGTTGTGGCGGCCTTGGCCACTCATTTTGATCCAAATGTTCAGGGACAGGGAATATGGATTTTGTGGCACACCCTGAAATGTTCAAGACATTTTCTCATAATCATTTTTCGACATCATATTAATCCATGGCTTTGACAGCTAAATTCTTCTGCCGGAGAATGAAAAGCTCATCCAATCCTGTAGAACCTGATCTCAGGCCAGCAAGTGGGGTCCTACAGCAGATATCAGTTCCTTCACCCCTGCACTGCGCAGGAATCGCATATTGGTATATTCAAATGCCAACATTCAGACATACCAAACGTTCTGCCAGAATTTTGTGAGTTTGAAATTGAAAACTCATTTTTCAACCACAGAATATAGTCTACTATCCAAAAAGTTGTTTTTCACAGAATTAAACAAGCTATCCCTTAATGATGGGGACAACTTCCCTGGTGTGACTAGTAGACTACATATGTACTCCAGTAGAGTCTCAGGCATTTTTGATGTCGTCTAAGATATCTTCATGACGTTATAATTCAGAACTGGTCAGCTATACATTAAAAGTTACTGACATTATGTCATAGTCTTCATACGATACCTACCCTACCTAGGTAGGGAGGTGAACAAGCAGGAAGTGAATGAGTTAATCAGTAGTAGATTTCCATAAAAATAAACAAAAATACCAAGTCATGTATCTGCTCTGAGCATCCTAAAATCAATCTATCGAAGTTTTGTTATGCTAGATCCAGGTGAAACTCGTAAAAATTAACAATGGGGAGTGTTTGGGCTGGACGGGACAAGAGGCCGTTGGGAAGTTCAAATAAGAGCGATTTCTAATAAGTTGGCAGAAAAACATTTGAACGTGACTTGTACATGTGCCTGACGGAGATTATTTCATTTCATCCGATGGCCTTCGTCATATGGGCAAGCTTTCAGCCGCAAATAGGTAGCTTACCACCGAGTTGGTGTGGCAGTGTTCACTGCCGCAGGCGAATTAAAAGCCAGTAATAGGCTGCAGGCTTCCTAAAACAGAAAGTAAGGCAGGTCTCCATGTGTCTGGCCTGCAAAGCGGTGACACAATGCGACCGACTCAGTCCGGACGACTCGTCTTGTTGATCTAATACACCAGATGTCCCTTGATACAGCCTCACGCAACTTTTAGGAGGATTTGCAGCCTGCATACCACGTGCCACAGAGTTGCGGGAAATAAATGCTGGAAATAATTCCGGGGCCGCAACGACAGACACACCCACGAGCTGGACATCTGGAGGCTGTGCGAGTGCGAGAAGGGCCAGGGTGGAAAGAGCAAGCTTTCACCTTGAATGCGCAAAGTGGACATCCTCTTGTGCTCACTCGCCGACTTCCGTGCAACGACCATGAAATAAAAAACTGTGGCATTCGAAGATCATCAGCAAGATTTACTTCATTTGATCACGTGGCACCGTTTTCCACAAGACAGCCCTGCTCAGTGGGGCCCTTAATAGTTTACACATCACGTCATTGTTTTAATTGCATATAAATATATATAACCTTGGGTATTCGGAGTCTGACCCAAATGATTGTGGATTGAATAAATGAAGACAAATCCCAGGTCATGCTGGTTCCTTACTAATGACAGAGAATGACCAAGTGTTACTTTTTTTAATGTTAAAAAAAAAGCGCTGGGCTCTTTAAGCATTTAGCACTGTATGGGGGTGCCGCTTGTGACTTTAGATGAATAACTATCTGTAGATTGAATAAGAACAAAAACAGTTACAAGGTGGGGAAAAGGATGCCAGCATTAGCCCCCTGCCTATAAGAAGTTACAAGAGATAAATATTATACACTTTGGCATTTAAGAAGTTGCTGCACATTCTACTGATAACAAATTCACCATGCAATGTTGTTTCAATGTTAAGAGATGTGAAGCTCTATGGTATTTATGTGAAACTAGATTACTGTTTGCTAATTTTATAAATAGGCTAAGACAACATACTTTGATATTTCAACGTCTTTAAGCTGCAATTTTCTGTGATAATAATTGTAATATTTGACAGTCTTTCTGAAATAGTCCATCCTTGTGGAGTTTGCACTAATGTCTAGTACAAATGTGGGCGGAACGCATGAGTGATGCTCAACGGGCGCGGGGTACCAGACGGTTTTGGTGCTTTGAAGACCAGGACAGGCACCGAAATCGACCTTTTCTCAAGTTTTATGAAACTCGAGTAACACAGTAGAGCCGTGGAGAAAATTTCGCTGCGTCATTTGTGAGCGCACGCCGGTCTCAATCTGTTCGGTGTCGTCTCATGGGGCCAGTGTGTCGGCAACACGACCCATTGTGCCCCAGGTACACTGTCGGCTGGCAACAAGGTCCAAAGACGAGGTCGCTGAGCCACATGACTGTGTAACCGCGGCAGTACATGAGACTCTTTGGTGACGACCCTCATTATCAATGTGTCCTGCCATCAAGCATCAGCATCAATGATACGATAGAACTGGGATATTTCGCTGCAGCAACTAGGGTACGTTAAGTTACTCATCACGGGAGCATGCATAATTGCGCCCTGGGTCCTCACGAGTGAAAACTCAGGGCTGAAACTCAGGGAAACCCGCGTACTGGCACATAATTAAGAGGCAGACCTGGAGGCAGATTGAACATTCGAGGCAGAATAAAGGCCGGGCCGTCCACTTGGTATGGCAACGGTCGAACCGGCTACGAGTCGCGCCAGAGATAGGTAAGCTTGCGAGCCACATAGAAGACATGGACCAGTCAAAATACAGGAGTAGAGAAAGCGGCTGGAGATTGATTTGCCCTCCAGGCTCCATATGTCTCACACATCTTGTTGAGGCTGTGCATAGACCCCCACAGGACGGGAAGTTCTCTACACATCTCGTGGTGTGCCGCTCGCTGATGCCACCAACAGCTACCACACAAATCCACGCTGAGCACGGATGGAGAATCTCCTGTCTTACAATTCTCCGTTAGCCTTATATCAATTATTCTCCTGTCACATTTGGCTCGGTTTGACCTCCCCAGTCCTCCCCGGTCAGGGATGGCTTACCCAAGCCAACAGACCGAACCAGGGCAAGAAACCCGTGTTTCCAGCGAATATTCGCATCTATTTAATCGCGATGTGACATAACAGGGCGTTTGATTCAGCCGGCCTGGCCCATGCTGTCAAGTGTAGAAGAGCGAAACGGCGAGATCGAGGGCGAGACTCCATGCTGGTAAGGATGGCCAGTCGCCCGACTTGTGTTGGTTTCAGAGTCAATGCTGAAAAGCTCCTGTCCACTCGGATTTGAGCCCATGGGGCTTCGCTGACGCCACTTTCCCCGCAAGATCACGTACATCACCAGAGGATAGGGGTTGAACCGGATGAAAGGGACGCGGGTGAAAGTGAAACGAAACAAGCAGTGACGCACCGAGTTCATTGCCCAAGCTTGGACTTCCCAGAAGCCTGTGGCCTTGAGGGTTTTCGCTCCCGTCTATATCTGATGAAATAAAAACAAGTGAAATATATGTGTGGCCGTCTGTTTGAAGATTTTGTGGTCTTACTGCCAGCTGGTAGACTTCCAGGACCGCGTAGTTGGGCGCGGAGGTGAATCTCATAGTGAAATATCAGGTGGTAGACCCGAATATAAACTCGTAATAGTTATCCCTGATCCTCTCGATGCCCTCCCTCAGCCCCCACCCTTTGACCTCGCAGACCTTGCGGTACATCTGCTCGAGCATGTCGTCCATCTGCTGTCCGGCGGCGTCCAGGTCGCTCTCGACGAGGATCCTGTCATCGGGACAGGCGCGGATGACATCGTCCGCAAGGTGCTTTTTCCTATCACGGTCATGCCTTCCAGAGGAGTAATTAACACAAAGGCTGAAGGAGAAAAATATTTTAGCCGGGCAGGCGCGGTCATTCGCGTACTGCCTCAGAACGTCAACGGTGCCGGTGTAAGAGTGTAGACAGATGCGGGGCGGGTATGGTTTGGGTTTGTACTGCTTTTTGGTCTTGACCTTTGCGCCGTTGCTCTCATCGTCGCCCTCGTCTTCGGAGGACGAAGAGAAATCCTCGTTGACGCCCCTTGCTATCCTTTTTCTCTCCCTGCTTGTCACTACTGCCTTCTCGTGGCCTTTCCAAGTGGATCTTATTGCGTTGTACAGCACGCCGTGTGCCTGGACGCCGTGGACACTTACAGGCCGGCCAATCTCGCCGGCGAGGTTTAATTGAGCCTTCAGGATCCGTACCTGGTGGTCCATGCTCACCCGGTATGTCGATAGACGCTCGCCGTTGCGTCGCCCTTGTGTCATGCTGGCTTCTGGGTCCGCCACGAAAATGCCAGGGCTGGGGAGACGGAAGGCTTTGTCGATGCCGACTTCGCCTAGGAGACCAAGGGGATGCGCTTCGAGATATGTCCGTGTTTGTGAAAGTAATACCGACAGTGGCTGGGGTGCGGGGAGCTGGTCTATGAAGCTATCGTCATCTTTACTCCTGGGTGACGGTGCGAGAACTGCATTGTAGTGCCGCCGTTTCTCGCCGGCCAGATCGGGTGATTCTGGATCATAGGTTGCTTGGTCTCCGGTTAAGATGTCGTCGTATAGCTGATGAGAGAACCAAGGGTGCCAGCCAAAGGCGGGTATAATTTTGTCAAGGACGCGGGTGAGATGATGCCCGTCGGAGGCGAGACTAGAGGCAATGGCTTGGCGACTCGTGAGGCCGTGCTCGACAGCTACTTGTGCAACCAGGTGCTGGTCCTGGGACCGGGTGGCCATTACGGTCAGGGCGCGGGCTTTCATGGAGGTGGTGATGGCTGGGATGGACATCATTGTGTCTGTGGGATGGCAGTGAGCGTCGAAGATGCCAAGCTCCCAGGGGAATGGTTCCCTCTCGCCCTCGCTGAGTTGGTCGCCCATGGTGAATTATTGTGTAACCACGTTTACTATTTACCGTGACCCCGCCACGCCTGTGATCACTCAGGAGGTTGGTTGTCTGATGGAAGGTTAGTAGTCAGAGCGTTGACCTATAGGAGGTTGGAATGTACCTAGACGCTGTGGTCGCTTGGCGGGCACCCGAGCAGAGGTCGTTGGAAGCTAGAGTATTGCAGTACCTAGGCACCGGTAGTCTCTCAAGTGCAGTCCAGTCGTCACTAAAGGAGGGGTATCGTTTGCCTAGACTTGGACTATCAGCCTTGTCGTTGTTGTTAACGTCTACCCTGAATCTCAAATGCATGCAGGCAGGTAGATCTTGCCCCAGGACATGCAGCGGGTATGATGTAAGAGGCAGATGCGGCTCACGACGGTGGGTTTGGGAAGACGCTAGTGTGATTTCCGATCAGACGCAGACGCAGCCGCTGCAGTTGATATTACAAGTGAGGGAAAGCATTCGATGGTTTCTGCGCGCCTGCGGAACAATGTGTGACAGATATGAGTGGTAGCATTTTGTGAGTCAATTCAAGCAGTCGACCCACTGCTTGAGTATACACTGCAGTACACCGTACACGTGTAATCGTTCGCCCGTTCCCCATTCCAGGGTCCAATTCATCCGTACGGAGTGCGGCTACGACCCGAAGCACCCGACTGCGGCTGCGACGAATGCCAAGACGGTTAGAGTGAGTACCTAACAACCACCCGGCGTGCACTGGTCCCAGAAGGCTTACACAGACCCACGCTTGGGCTGGTTCGATGCTGCAGCTCATGCACCTCAGCCGGAATCTGAGAGTGTGTGAGAGAGAACGTGGGAAAGAAAGCACTTGTTGATGGTGCCAATGCTGCAGCCAGCTCCCCCCAGATGCAACGCACACCTGTTGTGTAATCCTGCAGGCCGGTCAACCCTCCAGGCCCCGAGCCCAGCCAATTGGGGTCCCCCCGCCCAGGTGGTGGGGTCGTCCGCTGGCTTTCACATGTTTGCGCCCCGTGTCAGTGCGACGCTGTCTCTCCTATGTAGCTCCCACCCATGCTCTCTTATCCACAATGGCTGTGAGATCCTGGGGAACCCTGCCTCCCGTGCTCAGACCTCGACGCTACCCTTACCTAGGTACTCGCCCTACCCTCTCTTATCTAGCTTCCCTCCTCCGTCGTCCATCCTCCCTGCTCAAAACGACGAAGGAGGGTGTCAAGAGTTGACCCAGGTCATTGTGCTCTTCCCCCCAATGCCTTCACACTACTAGACGGCATCTTCCCCCACCCCAGTCAGGGCCACAAACAGACATCCCACAAACAAACGACGCCATCCACCACGAGAGCCGTACTCCGTAGAGTAGACCACGAGCTTGAACGCCACTCCTCCCGCCATGTGAAACAACATACCCGGCCTACACACGCGAACTCCCACCAAGCCCGCAAGCCACATACCCTCCACAAGCCGCCCACAATGGCCATCATCAATCCCGTCTACGCACTCATAGTGCCCTTCCTCTTTGTGTTCACCATTCCTCTGGCCGTCTTCGCCGGCATCACAACCACCCTCGCCTTTTCTGTCCTCATGTTCAGGGTGGCGGTCGTCTATGTCGACATAGCAGTCAACATGGTACCGCAGTACCTAACAGGACGGCGGGTCTACCCCTTCCCAAGGGGCTACGCCAGCACCCTGCTCTCCACGACAGAAGCCTCGTCAAACGTGCCGCCGTCACCCGTAGGCAGCGGGACCAACTCGCCCCCGACGAGCAGGCAGATCGTGCGGCACCACCGCAGGCGGCGCACCAGCGGCGCCAGCCTGCAGTCGGTCGGGTCCATCACGCCCGTCGACGACCACCCGAACGGAGCCCTCGGGAGCAGCGCTGGCGTGAGCAAGCGCAACTCGTTCATGATGATGGCACCGTCCATCGGCATAGATCGCGACTTCGAAGGGGTGGGCGGCTGGCGCCTGGGGGGCAGGAACCCGGACGACGACGATGACGCCTGGACGCACATCAACTCGCGCCTCGAGCTGCCCCTCGACCACCAGCGGAAGCATCACCAGCGGTCGCCTTCGGGCGGTGGCGCAACTACCCCCGGCGGGGGCAGCGGCGGTGACTTCCTGGTGATGAAGAGTCCAAACTCGGCGAGGTCTAGGGAGAGGTCGCCTGACAATGGCGGCAAGAGGGGTGGGGGTAGGAAGGATAAGGACGGAAGTGTCGGTGGTATGAAGATTGCCAGTGGCCCCATTGCCATGTCGCCGAATAGTTCGCGGGTGAGGATACCTACGAATACGATCCCACCCCCCTTGACGAAAGTGGCTGAGGGAGACGGGTATTTTTCACGGCTGCCCAGAGGTTGAAATGGATATCTTCCCATCTGGGTTCTGGGTACTTAGGGATAAGGATTCACTCATCTCCATTTATCTGCTATTTTCAAAAATCAAATTTCAAGCGTGCAATATTTCCGGCGTTGGGCAAAAGGCAATGGGAGGCATGGGAAGGCATGGGAAGGCATTGGGAGGTATTGGGAGGCATGGATTGCCTGGACGGTAGCGATGGCTCATGGATCACGGCGGGTACTGAAACCAGACTAGGCGCGAGACACATTTCTTGGGGAATGGGGTTTCAATTTAAAACAGCGTACGGACGCTGTATTTGGTATCATGATCGAACAACGCCTTGACCTGGGATTCCCGACGTACTCTTCATGCCCCACTCGACGGAGAGACAAATACTCCAATCCAACCAAAGTGGTAGCCACCACACTATGCAGAACGCCTAACCTGGTCATAAAATCGATAAACAAACCTGAACCCAACCAAGGAACCTCCCTTCAAGGACGTGATAGGGTAACCTCCCTCCGAGGCAGCAGTATTCCATCTCTTTGCTCACACTTTCTTCATGTCCAGCTTAGCCCTGTTCTCGTCGCAACCTTTTTCTCGGGAACCCCGGGCGATGGCAGAGGTGCCAGGACCGGCTTGTCGAAATCCTTCTGCCTCACACTGTCGTTGTTGTTCGAGATGTTGCAGAGGAGCAGCCACGCACATCTTCCTCTCGCTAGATGTGACGGTCCTGTCGTGGATATCCTTTTCATGACCCCGGCAGTGGCTTCAGTGAAAGACTTCTTCTCAGCTCCCAAGCACATCCCAAGTCCGTCACAAGGTCTGCCAGAAATAATTGGCATAAAAGAACCTCGAAAACTTCTTGTCCAGGTTGACAACATGCACATCCCCCTTGCGATCATTCCTGACCACAGCGCGCGTGAACTCCCCATCCCGCTCGTCCCGCTCGACATCAATCCCCAGGCTGCGGTACACCCTCAGGCGCAGCAGGACCTCGTCCTCGACGGCGTCGCGCTCGGACCCGGGCCCGCCCTCGACCCCCTGCAGCTCCAGCTCCTGCAGCCGCGCGCCCAGGTCCGCCAGCTGGCCGGCCAGCCGCTCCGTCTCCATCTCGAGGTCCGACGCCGCCTTGGCCGTGCGGAATTTCTGCGTGTCCAGCCGCGAGATCTCGGACGCGTGCTCCGCTGGCGAGTGCGCCGACACCAGCTCCGCGTGCTGCGCCTGCAGCGTCGAGAGCTGCCGTGCGAGCTTTTTCAGGGCCGATTCGGCCTCCTGCCTTTGTAGGTCGCGCGCCTGCTGCAGGGTCGAGAGGGAGTCGTTTATGCGGGCTACGGCGATCTTGTCTGGGCCAATGTTGAAGTTTTGGATTGTGTGGTGGATGAGCTGGTTTGGGCGGGTGTGTTTGTTAGTGCCTCCGAGGGTTTATTGTTTTGGGCAGCAAGCGTTGGTGGCATCGTTCTTACAGTTGCTGGATCCTCTTCGAGAAGCATCTTGACTGATTTGATTTGATTCGGCTCGTTTTTAGAGTTTGATCGATTTTATAGATTTTTGGGAGGATCAAGATGCGGTTATTGTCCTTGAATTGGGAATGTGTCGGGTGCTTTGTGTGTGGTGTGCAGGATGTCGTAGAAGTCGAATATTCGGGAAAGGAAATACAAAGTTTGAGATGCTTGCGGGTTATTCCGTTTCCAAACAAACCTTGGGGTCACAGCTCATCACCGGGACAATGAGCAGTGCTTATCTTATCGGGCCACACAGGCACCCCTGCTGACAGTCGTCATCGGGCGCCCGAGCTTTCTGGCCGGGAGGCAGAACTCCGCCGAATGGAGGAGGCCTGACCGAATGGTGTAAATTGCCCTCCGACTCCGACAACGCGTGCCTTTACCTAGATGAACATTCCCTCGACGAGAACCTACAACCACACATACTCACCAACTAATCGACTCAAAAAATCGAATTTCACTTTAAATAAGCAGCGAATCCTAGGTCAAATTCAGGCAAAGATTCTCCAAGTGCACATCCACCATGGGCTCAAATCTGCCGTGTAAGTCAGGAGATCGAGATCTACCCGAGGCCCCTGTACTGGCCCATCCCATACTGACAGCCAGCCCAGTTGCCGTCGACGCCGAGTCGCCGCTCAACCCAGCAGAGCTTCAGGTCCTGCGAGCACAATATGAAAAGGAGGGAGAACTGGTCGGCGTCCAGACAAAGTTCAACTATGCATGGGTAAGCCCAAGGACACGCCCCCCCCCCCATCCGACATCCCCCCCCGGCCTACTCAACGTCCCGCTGCGATCACGCCGCCACCCGAGACTAACGCCCTCTCTCAAACAAAAAACAGGGCCTCGTAAAATCCAACCGCCGCGACGACCAGCAGCTCGGCGTCATGCTCCTCTCCGAGATCTTCCGCACCTCGCCCGAGCGCCGCCGCGAGTGCCTCTTCTACCTGGCCCTGGGCAACTTCAAGCTGGGCAACTACGCCGAGGCCCGCCGCTACAACGACCTGCTGCTGCAGAAGGAGCCCGCCAACATGCAGGCCAACGATCTGAGCGCCCTGATCGACGACAAGGTGGCCAAGGAGGGCCTGATGGGCGTCGCGATCGTTAGTGGCCTCGCAGTGGCCGCCGGAGTCGTCGGCGGGGTGTTGTTTAGGAATCTGGGGAGGAACAGGTAAAAAAAAAAATCAAAAAACCAGGTAAATAAATGGGGGAGAATGGAATATATGGGGTGATGGATGGGGCTGGGTGTGAGATGGGAGTTTGTGGGCGTGCCGGCTGAGGAGGAGGTAATATTAACCGGGTGTGATACAGTTGAGAAGGAAATACCACAACACTTGCATTTCTGTCCCCTTGCTGTCATGGTTACCGAGCCCTGTGACAGCCAGAATACCCCCAACACCGCCCCGAATATCATCTGAGGCAAACGTGGTCTGTAGACCACAACCTAGTTGGGGTGTGGAAGTTTCTTGAACTCCGGCGCACATATTTGTCATGTATGTTAGCCGACCATGAGCGCTGTCTTTTGTTGGGGCTTACAGATTTAGTACCGCACAAGATTCACTGCTTCCTAAGAGGTGAGGGCAGTACCGTCTAGGGTTATTTGAATAATTCCTATTGGGTCCCCCGCGTTTTCATCGGTCGCTTTCACAAAGATTGTCTTCTCCTGAAGTCCGTGTACTCAATGGCAAAGAAGTCGAGGAAGTCGAATAGCGCAAGATAAACCAAGCGATGAGAGATGTCCAAGGCACGAGGACTGAGGTAGGAGACCTGGGACATTTTCCCAATGCTTCTTCTATTGACAGATGTACATCAATTTACCCCTGAGAGTGGCGTATTCAAACACCAGACGCATTGGATCTGTCATATGGGCGTTCTCAACTTCAATGCAAGGGAAAGTGAGCACGACTCCTTTTGCTAGTGCCAATGTCGCAAAGCCAACGCCTTTTCATCAAGAAGCAGTCTAGTCCCGTATGTCTCCTGCAAGCCTCAAAGCCTCAAAATGACATCTGGAGTTCGGCCGGCTCCGGTTCTTTTGGAGAGAGAGAGAGAGAGAGAGAGAGAGAGAGAGAGAGAGAGAAACGACCAGAGACGTTGTCAGACGTGCATGAAATAAGCGAGTCAAGGGGTTATGGTGTTTGATGTGGAGGTAGCCGTGTTTACTTCTGAGTTGGAGGACCTGAGAAGGGCTGATCAATTTTGTGATCGCGGAGCATACCTAGGGTAGTCTCCAGGAGGAGCCCAGGGAGAATCGCTAGATCCAACCCATTGTTTCCCATCGAATCAGGGGAATATTCTAGCATATAATCTTTACTCACATGTTCAGCCTGACGCGTTCATCTGCTGAGATATTCTCAATAGGCACCGTAGGGTAAGAGTGGCTGGCAGTCAAGTGACCAAATGTGGCGCGGCGCTGTATTTACTTCTGCTTCAGCGAAAAGACCCAGTGACACTCACCCCGACCTCCCAGCGTGAATGCCTACGAGAATGAAGGCTGCACAGCTATTGTGGACGTAGAAGATCCTACCTTCTTGGTATACTGGCGTTTCTTGGAGGCTTTCACGCTCGAACTCGTGAACAATATTTACGCCTGTTTTTGACTCATCCTTTGTCGCAGCCTTGGAGTTGCTCCTGCCTCACCCGTCATGCAAAGCCGAGGTCGACTCCAAGTGGTATCTTCGGCGTCATGAGCATCATGGCATGGGATGGGGGCCAGGGAAATATATGAGTTTCTGAATGTTTATAAAGCCGAGGGGTGGCCAGGGAGGGATTCATGGGCTCTTCTGTAATTAGAATATTGTCATATAGACTCAACTCGAACATCACATTTTTTTGGGAGTTCTCAGGGCTAAGTTCCCAATCCCACAATCATCAGTCTTTCGTTATTGACATGGTAAAATTTTAGCTGGGAATCTGCGTCGAAGAGCAGTCTCTCCACAAGATATGGGTCGGCGGCATGTGTGCCTCTTATACAACCGTGCAAGACAGGATCGCAGAGGCAGCACGAAATATCATTCAAGATGGACTGCAGCTCCTTAAATCCGCCAACAGCATGTCAGTGATGACCAGAAGACAGAAGCAAGCTATCTCAACGCCGTCTTGTTGATATCTCGTTCGTCAAATCATCGAGCTAACCCCCCATTCTATCCTCCACAAAAGTGAACAGTACGCCAACGCTTGCCAACCGTAATTTTCCCGGAAACAAACCGAGTACTTAGTACAATGTTGGTCTTCCTCGAAAACGCAAGTACTATCCGACCTAAAAAGAAAAATGCTCGCATGAAAGCTTGAGAGCGTCCAGCTGTGCGGGCACAACTGCCCCTTGGGTATTTATGATCAGTCAACTGGTCATTTCCTGCCCTCTCGCCCTGTCAAAGTCATAAGAATTACCTCCCACTATCCCACATCTCATCATCGTCTCGGAGGTGCTCCCTCAACCTCGCAATCTCATCATTTCCCGGGCGACCAAAGGCCTCAGTGAGCCTCTTCTCCCGGATACTCCTCAGGCCAACTCCGTCGGACCTCTTCCTCGTCTTATCCTCCTTCCTCCTTCTAATAATATCAGACGCCCTCATCTCCTCCCTGGGCGCCTCGTTGGACGCGGTAGTAGGCCGCCAAGGATCTGAGGACCCGAACGAGCCGCTCATGCTCCTCCCATAGAGCGTCCCGAGCGCCGAAAGCCGCTTGAGGCCTCGCCGGGGGGCGCCCATGTCGTTGTAGGTGTCCCGATGATCGATTGCCCTGGCCCCGCCCGTGATGGTCGTTGTGACGGTGCCGCCAGTGGAGTACACGCTGAAGCTGCTTTCGCTCCTCTGCCTTGGTCGGAAACCCGCGAGGCTGCCTACCGTGGACCTTCTGTCTCCGGGTTCGTTGCTGTCGGTGCTGCTCGTGGAGGGTGTGTAGGACTCATCGAGGTGCTCTGCTGGAATTTCGTGCTCCTCCTTTGGTTCCCAGACGTTGGCTGTCGAGGGCCTCTGAAAGCCCCGCACCAGGAGCCTTCCAACCGTGCTCATGTAGAGTTCCTCAGGGTCACTCCGCACGTGGCGCAGCGTTGGGGATAGGTCATGGTCTGTCCCAAATCTGAGTCTAGTGTCCTTCGGGCTTGATGACATGGCAGCAGAGCCTTTCGATGACACCGTGTCATTTCTGTTGTTTCTTGTTGGAACACCAGAGTATTCGTCCTCCTCTCCTAACGCTTCCAAGCCCGGCAATGCCGCGCCCGATATTCCATAGCCAACCTTGAACAGCAGGTCCTCCTCACCTTCAGCGGTAGGTCGGGCCTTTTTCTCCGGTGTTGTAAAGGAGTCGTCGTCGGATGAGACATAATCATCGATGTTGAAATTCTTGGACCGATTCGTGGCTGGTGACCAGTCACTGCCATGCTGGCCGTTGGTGGCAGTCATGAAGCTTTCCGCGCTCTTGGAGCCGAGGGACGTATTTGCCGTGTGTCTGGAATGAGGTCTACCGCTAGCCGCGGAAAAAACATTCGAATGGCCGGTTGTATCAGACCTAGACGTCTCTGAGAGAGACCAGTTGCATATGCTGCCGGATTGAATAGTGCTTTTTTCATCAGCCTCAAATGGAGAAGACAGAAAGCCCAGGCTTTGGGACCTGTGGTATCTTATTTGATCATCGCTTTCGTTGGATCTTGAGTGTCGGTGTGAAGCTGGACAAGTCAGTATGTTTTGAATCAACGAGCTGGCTGTCTGGCACTTGCATGATGACTGAGACCTCCCGACCGTTATGTCAGTTTCACCATAGTTGTTGTTGGGGTCGACATGGCCCTCAGCTAGCTTCGCATTTGGATAGCCGAGTGGTGTTAGCTCGGTGGAGGGACAGCGACTCGGTATTGAGGAAGAGAGGGAAGATCTCAGGGTCTGGTAACTCTGCCTCTCTGGTGATCTAGGAGGGGAAGCGTGGCCTAGACTGTGATTTGATGACCGCTGAGTGCTCGGTCCTTCGAAGGAAATGATATTGTCAGATGCCAAAACTCTAGCAATTCTGACGTCGGCGACATGATCCAAATGCGAAGGTGGTTTGCCCCCTCGCGCGCTTGTGACCTGAAAGTTTGGGGGTGACCGGGGGCGTGAGAAATTGTTTGTGGTCGGTGACAGGTTCTTGCGCCGGGTTGCCGCGTCTTTCCCTGAGCCTGCAGCCGGAGATGCAAAATCTCTCGCTGCGATATCGTCTGCTAATACGGGAGATGTTGCCACAGGTTTCGAAGATACTGTAGATACCATGCCAGTGGGTACATAGGTGTTCAGCGAAAGTCGCCTTTTGTTGCGGCTCGAAAATGAGTGTACCTCAAGAGGCCCTGACGTCGGTTCCTCCTTTAATGGGAGGCCCAAGGTAGGCTGGCTGGAGTCACGGGGGGCGGTAATCCGAGGGGTCACGTTGGGGGAACTGAGGGACTTGGTGCGGTTGCTCATCTGCCGGGGATCTGGCGTAGGACTGAGGTTCTCGTATCTGTGTCGAGTGATATTGCGATCCGCGACGTCCTCACCATAGTCTCTTGCTCCAGCCGCTTGGACTCGGCTTCGGAAATCGGTTGGGTGTATCTCTTCCTGAGCATCGAGGATGTCTTTGGACTTTAAGCTGCCGAGACTGGATCTCGAGCCGTTGGTTCTGCGCAGTCTCGACGCAAGAGAGTTGATGTCATTCTCGCTCCCGCCCGTATGGGCTGTGTTCTGATAGGCGTTAGACATTGAGGACAAAGAACTGGGCTTTCTGAAGGAGACGGGTGGTTTCCTCGGTTCTCTCCTCGGACGGGCTGGAGACTGTGACCAATCTCGGCTAACACTGTGGGTGCTGGCGGCGGTTCGCGGTCGGTCTTCAACAACAACAACAAGACTCGGATGGCGGGGAACAAATGGAGCCGGTGCTGAGGTGGAATCCCATGCCTCGGTATGGTCATCCAAGTCTGCGGTCCGAGGTGACACATCCGGCTCTTGCTGTGATGTAGTAGATATGGCCGGAACGTCTGGCTCAGGTTGGCGGATATCTCCATTTTCTGTGCAACCTATATGGTGAGCGGTCTATCCAAGACACTGAAGACAATAGATCCAGCGATGACTGACGTTGTGAAAATGGCTCCAAGCGGAGCTGCGTGTCATTGCCTTCGAGCCTGGCCTTGCTTGATCTCCTGGTGAAGATCTTGAACAGACCCATGGTTACAGACACATGCCATACATTCGGTCTAAGTGCGGCCCGTGAATTTCAGACCTTCAGGAACTCGAGCCGGTCTCAAAGGCGTAAGTCAGGACAGGCAGCGTGAAGTAACGTCGTTGAGATATTCCTTTGAATGAATGACTAGCGAGTTGAATATGATAGGCTGCGTGGGCGAGGTCTGAGTTCAAGGTGACCGTAAAATTGTGGTGAGGCAGGGCTCCAGGGAATGCGGAAATGCTCGCGCAAGGTTTGTTTAAACTGCGGAAAGAAAAAGCAAGCAAAGGCAATGGATTTATCGCAAGATGGAGGCTAACTGCTCCTCAGCGTATTTTGTCTGGGAAGTACCAGCTCCATGCGACACGGTGAACTAATGACGGATGATTTTGTGAACCATCATGCCAAACAGATGCTAAGCTCAAAATAGCAAACTCAAGTTGACTTGGACAGGGAGATATCAGTTGCTTCAGAGGGTATGAAGAGTCCGGACTTGAAGGGGAGAAATGGTCCCAAGGTGACCACTGGGGTGGAAAAGGTAGTCTAGAACAAACGGAACAGCTCTCGGTAACACAATTAAGCACCATTGGCGCGGCCCGGTGATATATACGATGAGAGATGACGACGACCTGGATGTCCTGGCAGGGAACCCTTTGTCCAACCGTGCCTGCAGGGGCAGGATTTATGTTTGACAGCTTTTGCAGGGTCTGATTCGCAAGTGAGTCGGAGGGAAACAGGCTGGACCGAGGGCCGGGATGGAACCATCACCAGCCTAGGAGGGATGGTACAGGTCAAAGTGCAGCTATCTCGGTAGAGGAGTCAGCGCACGCACGCAACCGAGATCTCCTAGGTGATCGAGAACAACCAGGGGTGTCCGCTGCTGCACAAACCAGCTCCAATCCACACTTGGCCATTTAGAAGCCCCCAACAAGCGGGAGCGTTTGCGCACCGGTAAAGCGGCATTTGTACTGCACGGCCGCCAGGTGAAAATCAAGAGGCGCGAAGCTGCAGGTTAGGTGGAGGCAGGGATGTATTGGGAACATGTCGCCGGGAGTGAGAGTGGGAGTGGGACAGGGGCCGTGACGCCTCATTGCAGATCCAGGAACAAGGATCTGGGACGAGAAAGTGACATGTTGGTTGGGGTCGGAGGAGGAGGATGAGGAGGAGGAGGCTCACCCCACCCCCCCTTCCCACCCACATGACTGCCGAGAACAGAGGGTCAAAGGGCTTTGAGATCAGACTGGCATTACGGAGTCCTAGTGTCGTATTGGAGGAATCGCTTCTGCCTCTAGGCCTTCCTGAACGCGCAAAGTAGCAAAAGCTATAGAGGGGCTCCCTTAGCAACCAGATACACTAGGTAACTAGACACATAATTTCCCCCTCCCTTATTTCCATACCCTAACTTCAAACTACTACAACTTTATAAGGAAATTTTTTCTTCTTATTAAAATAGTTATAATAAATATACCTAGAGCTAAAAAAATATATTTTAATATTATACTTACTAATATTAATACTAAAGAGTTATTAATTAATATAGCTATTACTAAGTATAATATTAGCTATAGTATACTTCATAATAAGTTTAAGAATATAAATATATATAAAAATACTTATAAGGTTAAGTAGAAAGTATTTATAAGGCTAAAACTATTAATTATAGTTAATACTTAATAAATTAGTAACCTATATATTAACTTCTTTAATAGTAAAGGCTTAATATAATTAAGTATACCTTTTATACTTACTAGTATATATATTATACTTATTATAGCCTTATAATAAAAGCCTTTTCTTACTATTAAAGACCTATTATTAAAATAAGTATACTTATATTACCTTTATACTAGGGATAGCCCTTATTAATAAAAAACTAGTAATTAGCTACTATAAGAGGGTATTTAATAAGGCCTTCTTATAAAGGAATATTTTAAGTAGCTTTTCTTTTATTAGGATTATCTTATTTAATCTTTAAAAAATTCTTTAATAGCTTTATTTAATAAATAGTATAAAGGTTAATATAAAGGCTAAAAATAAGCCTTTAATACTACTATTAAAGTTTAATAAGTTAATTAACTTAACTATTAAAACTTTATAAAAAGCTATTAAGTTATTAGTAATAGTAGATTATTTTATTAGTTATATAGTAGAAGTATAAGGTAACCTTAAGGTTTTAGTAGCTAAGGTAGGTAAAAAGCTAAATAGCTTTATTAGGGAAATTACTACCTTTAAAATAAGAATACTTACTTAAATACCCTTATTAAAGAACTTAGACCTTATAAATATAAATTTATATAGAAGAAGCTAAATAAGGTTTTTACTAATATATATAAAGCTATTAGTAACCTAGATAAGCTACTATTATTATAGTAGTAATATAAGTAGGTGTTATAGCCGTAGGCTAATCGGTAGTAGGACCTACTATATAGGTCCTTGTATTCGGCTTACCTAATCAGCCCTCTAGGCTACTACCTTTTTAGAGCTAGATTATAGCTCTACTACTTCTCCTATACTGTTCTTTAGGCAATACTAGCTTTGAATCAATAAATCTTTACTAATAACTTATGCCTTTGACTATAGGTTATAAGGACTATCTTAATAGGGATAATAACTAAACCTAGAGGAAATTAGCTATATTATACTTAATTATTATAAAAATAAGCTTTAGTAGTAAATTAAATTTTAAATTAGGTTTTTAGTATATAAATTAAGTATATAATTGCTATATAAAGTTTAACTATGGTAATTAAGGCTATTTCTAGAAGCTATCCGGTTACCGGGTGCATCCGGTTGCTAAGGGAGCCCCTCTAAAGGTAATTGCCCCACTGCAGGACTTCGTGATTGTTGACACCACATGTGAAGATATCTTTGCATCGATTCATGGCGGTTTGCCAGGCTGACTCGCACCGGCTCGTCGTTGCCAAGTGCCGCCTGTTTAGACTCTGGAGCAGAGCATGCGGCAAAGCCAACGGCGGTTCGGGAGGAGGTGGCGGATGGGCCAGCGATGAGATATGAGATGATGTCCCCATATGACCGTGCCCTCTAAAGTCCCGACGGCCCTGTGGCCACGGGAGCCCCGTTCAGAGCCCTAGACAGCCCCCAGAGACTCCTGGTGAGACCCCCCCCCCCACCCTCAAGGCTGGAAGGGATGGATGGACGGTGACGAAACGCGAATGGGGGCTCCTGATCGCCCTCGGCCTGCAACTGTGTGATTGTACACTAAAGACGAGGTAGCAAAGTGTAACCTGACTCGATATTGGTCGCGCGATTACACAGTACGGAGTCCGTACACCTTCACCTCGAGCCGGAGGAGCGCTGCGTTGCATTCCACTGCCTCGGACCTTCCATCGCTTCCTTTGCTGCTGCACAGCATTGCGAAGGCCCAGAGACGTGACAGGAATGGCTTGCAAGGGAATGGCGAAATTTTCTTGGTAGGCAACAACCCTTTGGTGAGTTGATTGTTGGTTACACGGCATGAGGACCTGCGGGTGAGCAGACTGGCATGCAGGCAGGCAGGCCTGGCAGGGTGGCAGGGTGGCAGGGTGGATGGCCTGCAATCCACCAGGAAGCCAAGGCAGAGTCTTAGTCGCATCCGCCCGACGGCAGCGGACCTGCAGTAGCCCTGCCTGTCTCAGAGGGGGCGCGAACTCGCAAAAGGTCTAACGATAGCCGTGCTGTGTCGAGCCTCGTTCATCTGGCCTGTTGCTTGTGGGGGCATGAACCACATCTGTAGGGCGGTCGGGCAGTGTGTCTGGTGTCTGTCTGGTATGTCGGCCAGATCAGCCTCGGATAGGAAAAGCCTAATCCAGCCACCAGGGGGTCATCATTGTAGAAAGATCCGGGCAATATTAATTTCAAGGTGTCACCAGTCTTTGTGCCGGTTTGATGCGGCGTCATGCTCAGCCTCATGATCTGGGATGTTCGAGGTCGAATCTGGCTGGTATAAATAAAAGAACGCCAATCACCATAGCAGCAGTATCAAAACTGTACGGATCAAGGGCGGCCATGTTGGCGTTTGCGACTCTTCCAAAAACCCTGGAATTACGAGCTGTCATAAAAGGCCTTCCCTGGACAATAACAACAAGAACAAGTCATGACCCTGCAATCGATTCCAAATGCAGACAGAAATCTTCTTTACGGGTTAGGCAACTGCTCTGTTCGTCTCTGGGAAGCAGGGAAGGATGGACGGATGCTGATATTGATACCGTCCTGCTCCTTCTGTGAATACCCTTGACCACTTTGTGCGCGTGTGTGTGTGTCTGCGTAAAATGAAAGGTTCAAGTCGCTGTTATGCCCGTCGATTGCCTTCTTTTTGACTCACCGTAAAGAAATAGACACTCAATTTTACCCGTCGCTCGCATCTTATTCACCACGAGGAAGGAGGTTCTTGTTCAATACCGCCTCGCTAGGCCATACTTTCCTCATTGAGGAAGGCCAGGGCAGTTCCCATCCCTGCGCTACCACCGATCTGGTAAGGCCCTGATCGTCGGAGATCGAGTGTTGATTATCGATTGTCGTTTGACGCAAGGGCTGGCCCCAGGATGAGCAAGGAACGACATGGCCCACTCCACACGAGTACCCCCAGCCTACGTACCACGCTGGCTGGTAGCCTGGCTGGGGCATTCCGCAACGTACCGATTCGCGCGATATCGAGGGAACCCTGCCTCTACACGATACACCCGTTCGTTGTTCCTGAACCGCCGCTAGTTTACTCGAGTACTGTGATACACACGTCGAACGAACAGCGGCACTCTGACCAGACTTTATGCGTGGAGATGAAACTAGAAATGCGACCAACTTTATCACCAGGCCAATCTTATTCTGCACATCCCTGCGAGCCAAACTCTAGTCTCCCATGCCCTCAGGCTCTATCGCAAGCGTGGCTGATGCAAAACATGCACAAGATGCCCATCGCCACAGCAGCAACTTGGTAACGAGTAGCAGGGCTGTGGCTGCTTGGGCTGGCTGGCTGGCTGGGCTGGAAAGGACCAAGCACGAGTGAGAGGACGAGAAAGGACTCCCGCAACCCTGACATCGCACAGCTAGGCCAGCCATGTTGAAATAGAAGTACAGCGCGCCCGCCTCACCTGTGGTCCAGGAATGGCGGCCGTCAAGGAAGTCGTCCAACCTGTCAGCTCTAGACTACCGGAGATGAGAAACGAAAAGCAGATTGCAGCCAAGCTGAAAGACGCGAAGACGTGCATTCCCGTTAACACAAATCTCTGACGCTTCAACCGCGCTTGTCGTCGTCAATCATACCTGCTCACCAGTTCGCGTGTCCAGGCAAAAACGCTCATTCTATTGTTCTACCGAGTGCAGCGTATACCGTGTACGGTACAGACGCTCGTCTGTTCTCGACGTTGGGAAATCAACCAGGAGCTCGGACGACACTTCCTGCAAACCTTGATGTTTCTTTGCCACGTGGGCTTACGTTGGAAGCCCGGGCACGCACGAACTATCCACCAGCACAGTCCACCTGCTTCTCACCAGCCGCTTCCCGGATTGAGCGTACCGCGACATCGCACCAGCGCAGCTTACTCCCAGCCCACTACCGCAGGCGCCATCTCACTATGCCAGCCGGCAACCAATTTGATATCTACCAAGCTTCCGTTTGCACTGATGTCGCCTCCGTCCGAGCTCAACCACATTTTTGTCGATCCGAGGCTCGAAACATGTGATGGCATCGAGCTACGATTAGCGCCCGTGGACACGGATGGGCTGGCGTTTCAGAGCCTTGTCCGCTCGACTTGAGATGAACTCCGTCGCTACATGGGGCTGGAATCCTCGTCAGCATCCGCGTCGCCTAGGCCACCAAGCGAGAAGGCTCCACGACGATACGACCACAGCGTCGTATTCTCGCTGGCGACTGGCGACCAGACCGAGTTTCGGTATCGAGCCTGGATCTTGATCAGCTTGGGCAAAAAAACGCTCGGGACGAACATCCGACAACTGCGTCGCAGTCTGAGGGTGGGCTGGGTGGCTCGTCAACAAGCTCCTGACCCAGGATGGGAACTGTGCGCATACCGGTAGTCTACTGCCTAGTAATCCTCGCCGCAATCAAGGATTAATAACAAAGGCTTTCACTAAGCCGTCTCGCCTGATCGGCATCCGCTCGGGTCCTTCCGAGCCGTTTGTGATTGACTGTCAGTCAACCATGGAAATGTTCTGGACAAGCCTTTTCATACTCTGAGTCTTGTCATCACAGTCACCTTTTATTATGCTTTCACCATCCCAGTGACTGATCGAAATCGCGTGCAGTCTACTCGAGCAATGTGTGATACCAGCATGACCTCCAAGCGGACTTGCTGTTTTTTTTCCTCTAGACTTGTCGGCAAGCACGTTCCTGTGCTGACTGCCAGGAACGAAGGCATGATTCCTTGCGCAGCAGAGCTTGGGATCAACCCATCAGGACAGTCACTCCCAGTCATGAGTAGACCTTTTTAGTGTGAGCCGCTATGAATGGGCTCCTTCCGCAAGTGCGAAGGCGGACTTGGGATGTTTTTCAGGGCCTCAACTGACAACCCTCAAGTGCTCAGACTTCAGGAAGTGTACGGTAACAACATACCTAAAATAAAAAATCTTCTTCCAAGAGTTCCTTGATGTCACCTCAGCCTAGGAGTTCTTTGACCACAAATACTTTCATCTTATCAATATTGCCCTAGCCATAGAATTCATATCGCCAACACTGAAATGCACCTCTCTGGAGCGCTGTACAAGGGGAGAAACTCCAAATTGGGCAAGAAAGTTGACAAGTCAACACTCGAGTCAAAATCTGGAGAATCAAGCACTGTAGCCGTCTCGGGACAGGAAGAGCGAACAGATGGATCAGTTCAGCCAACACGGTCATAGCCTAGCCCTGTGGCACCGAGCTGTATGCCACCTGATGACGATTTACTTTCGCGACGTAGACACAGCAGCACTGCCCGAGCATCAGGACCCGTGGTGACAGTGAGTAACGCATCAACCCCTCTCCTGATACAGTACCTTTCCCTCGACCACACCTACCACGTATTTAACAACGCCTCCCCACAGACATCCTTGAATGAAATACTAGAGGACGACGACAAGCCACCCGCCCGCCGAGAATCGGCACCCCATCCAAAGTTACCAAACACATCCTCACGCAGGAAAAAGTCAAGTTCGAGGGACACATCGGTGGTAATGGGACGTGGCCGCAGCCACAGTCTCAGCAACCCACCCGAGGTACCCTTTGACATCGTCAGGACCGGCTCGGCCTCTCCGCGCCGAACGAGCCTATTCTGCCCGGACCCGGCGCTCGCAGATGACAAGGACGACGCGACTGTGCGGTAGCGGCCTGATTCACCTTTGACGGGGTAGGTCTGCCGCTGAGCCAAGCGGCATGTCTGGGAGCAGGGAGGTCGACGATTTGAGCGCCTTTTGATGGGGAGGCATTCAAGGCTCGGGTCGGAGACTAGCTGAGCGGTGAAGTTTTTTTCGGAAGTGGCATTCACTGCTTGGAGTTCTAGCATTCCTCTGCATTTCACCAGTTGTATCTATCACCATCTCACCACCTGGGCCACCCACCTTGTTGTGCGTCTCTGCTTAAGTGCTTCTCTTCTACACCCACATGGAAAATGTGTCTAGTGCTTGCTGTATCTGAGGATTTGGACCTGTGAGAGGGTCTCACTGAGAGCAACCACTCGCAGCCCCGATTCCGTCGACTGTGCTTTTTTTTTTTCTTTCGATCCCGTGGCTCTGGCGCGGCCCTTTCCAAGGTTGTGGCTGCTTTTCTTAGTGCTCTTGGTTTCGTCCTTGAGCAAATTCAGCAGAAATTCACGATGCGACAGGATATGATTTGAGCGGAGGCATAATTTGAGCGGAGGCATCTGGACCAGAGAAGGTCACCTTGGAATCTTGCTCATCTGCCCCTGTACTCCGTAATTTCGCGGAACACGCTTTCCCCCCCATTACCACCGAGTCCAATAACGCCGAGGATGCTCAACTTAGATTTACAGTCTGCAGGTTTGCTGCAGAACGCATTTACCGCCAGCGCCGTATGCACGTTGCTCGACTCCGCGCCTCATGGTTGGAAACGCAACAAGGCCCATCCCAGGTCTTGAATGCCGATTCGGCCGCAGTCCGGTCACTGGCGCGAAGATAGCAGCCAACCAACCGCCGCTCCCAAGGGGAAAGGAAAGGGAAAGAGAAAAAGGGGGAAAAGGCAAAAAAAAAAAAGAAACAAGACCACACAGCCAACAAAGCTTTTTGCGTCCCTAATCCATACTACCAGCAAGCGCAATAGCGCTAAACCGCAGGTCCTCGCCCGCCGTGTCGAGGAACTTGAGCGGGCCCAGGGCGAGCGCCTTCTCGCTCAGCACATCCTCGTTCTCGTCGAGCTTGCCCTTGTCGAGGGGGCCCTTGCGCCGGCCGTCGAGCTCCCACAGCGTGCCGTCCGAGGTCTTGACGAAGCAGACGTAGTGCAGGTCGACGTCGTCGGTGGCCTGGGGCGCGGCCGTGTCGCCCTGGCTGGCGGCCGACTGGTGCGCCGCGGCGAGCGGGCGCGACGTCTCGAGGAGGCGGGCACGCTGCTCCGGCGCGAGGGGGACGGCCTCCTTGAGCAGCTTGTCCAGGTCTGAGTCGGGTTCTGTGGTTGGGACGGGTTGAGTTGGGTGTCAGGAAGTCAGTAGTAATGATGATTTGGGGTGGGGGGGG
>MAVT02000189.1:0-45575 GCA_001702395.2 Diaporthe helianthi | reverse complement strand
ACTTATAACTACTATTTTGGGTATACTAACACCTATTATAAAGCTTGTTTTGTTAAAGTTATAAATATCGCTATTTAGGATCCTATATTTTGTATATATATTTAATATAAAGTTAAACTACGTGTTTATTATATTTAAGTTTTTATATAGGGCTTTTTAATAGTTATATATACAATTAACGTATATTTTAAAACGTAGTTTTAACGCAATAAATTTTTGCGCCTAGTTTTTCTCGATAGTACTATTACTATAGTTTTAAAGTAAAAAGTTAGCTATATTTTCTACATTCTTAAAAATAAGTAAATATTCTTGTAAATCCTAGTTAAGTATATATTAAGCAATAACCTTCTTTTTTATTTTTATTAATCTTTTATTATTGGGGTAAGTATATTGTTGCGCAGTTTGGCTAGCTATTTTATCGCGTAAAGTAGTACGAAGAACTTAATAGATCTTAAATATACGTTGAGTGCTAAGTTTTAAATTGTTTTGGATAGCTTAAAGGGCAAGTATAATATTAGCTTCTTTTGTTTTTGTTATTTTAAGAAAGTGCGCGAAAAAACGCGTTAAAAAGATAGAAGGGAGTAGTTAGCGTAAAAGTAAGCAACTCGTTAAAGTGGGCAACTCGTTGGTGTTTAACGTTAATATAATATATATATAAGTTTAATATTACTAACGCTTATTTTATTAAAAGTATTATAAAGGAGAAATATTTATAAGTAGAAGAAAAAATAATAAAAGTAAAAAGAATACTTATAATTTTAAGCTAGGTATATATGAATTATTATTTAAAAATTAAAAGTTATTTTAAATATATAAACTATAGTAAAACCCTTTAAAGTGTTACGGTACCTACTAAGTACCGGGGCCTACTATATATAAACGCCACGGCTTCGCCGCCGGCCCCTAGTGTTATAGTACTAGTAGGTAGGTCGAGGTTATAAGCTTGTTATTGCGCGAAAGAGGAAAGACTATAAAATTATAGGCTAGCGGTGAAGCTATAGTATTTATATATAGTAGGCCCTAGTAATTAGTAGGTACTATAATAGTACTCTCCCTTTAAACTATAGTTATCCCTAACTATAGTATAATAGCATTCCCCTAGGTTTATATACCTTTATTTATTAATAATAGTAGGGGTCTATACTTAGCGCTAGGTAGTTACACTAGCGATATATTAGTAGGCTATCCCTATGCTTTATATAGTTTACTATATCCTATTAATAAGTATCTAGTCTTATTATAGCTATATTATACTAGTATTCTCTCGTTACCTTCCTTCTTCTCCTTTACTATATTATTACTACTTTACCTATATTTTCTTAAGTTATTATTACCTTTAATCCCTTAATTCTTTCTACTATACTACTAATTATCTAAATGCCTCTATATTATTATTAAGAAGCTAATACTATAGCCCCTTAGTAATTATATTTTATTAGTGCTATTAAGTCCTTAGTTATTAGGGAGAAGTTTTATAGATAGTACTTATATACTATACTAAAGTAGTAGAAGGAAGCTTATAAAGAGGGATACCTTATTTAGCTCTTAATTTACTATTATCTTATTAGTAGCTTAGTTCTATGTAGCTAATATAAAGATTATAAGAATATATATAAGGTGGTAAGTTATATAACTAGGGCTAAAGTATAATATTACTAATGAAATACCTCTTAGGTACCTACTTTTATACCTAGAGATACTAAGGACTTCGCTAAACTTATAGATTAGAGAGAGTATACCTTCTATTCTATAGAGTAGGCTAACCTTAATAATAACTGCTTTAATAATATAAATACTATTAATCTACTAGTAGTTAGGGATAACTATAAGTATATAATAAAGGTAGGTTTTAAGTATATAATTTAAGCTAGCTAAGCTCTTATAGAGGCGTTTCTTAGTATATATAATACCTAGTGTTACTACTATAGCTTAGTAACCCTAAAGAAGAACTATAAGGTAAGTAAATTAATTTTATAATACTACTATTCTACTAGCTATTGCTAATATATTTAGATAGATATCTTTAATACCTATTTTATATAGTAGTATCTCTTTATTACTTAAATAGTTAGCCCTTACCCTTTTAAAGCTACTACTATAGCTAATATAGTAGTAGACTAGTAGTTTACTTAGTATATAAGTTTATTATAATTAAAGAGCTAGTATTATAGTAGTATTAATATATTATAGCTATACCTAGATAATAGTAATGCTAGATACTATAAGTAAACTATTACTAAAAAGTACTATACTAGCTTAACCTAGGCTATATAGTACTATATATACTATAGCGCTATACTAAAGGATAGTTTATAGTATATTAGTAGAGTATAGGTGTTTTAATACCTAATTTATAATAATAGGGTAGGACTTTAATAATAAATATAATAATAACAATAATAAGAGGCTTTAGGAGGGTAAAGCCTTTAATAAGGTATAGGAGGAGGAGATTATAGCTTTTTTATTTACTATTCTTTAGTAAGAGTATAGTATTTTAAAGGTATTCTACTACTATTATATAGTTCTCTAACTCTTAAAAATGCTTCCTATAGTGCTTTATATTTTTAAGTATTTTTTATATATTAGCTTCTTACTAGTATTCTTAATTTAAACTAATTCTAATTAGCTCTCCCTTTACTATATAAATAGTAGCGTCTTACTATTCTTATCCCTTAATTTAGCTAGACTTACTAGTTAGGTAAGCTAGGCTTACTAGGGTTTTTATTATAAAACTTAGTAATATCCTTATTATAGCCTTCTAGGTTTATTATAAGCTATTAAGATAATTTATATAATTATAGCTACTTAACCGTATACTCTAAGTTACTATTTTATAGGTAAGAGTTAAGTATCTTCTTAAAAAATTAGTACTTTAGTTTATCTTATCCTAGGTTTATAATAAGGGATTTAGCGTTCTATAAGTAGTATTCTTTATTAATAGGTTCCTAATTAGGTAGTCTATTCTTATACTACTAAACGAGAAAGATGTGGAAAACTAGGAAACTAGTATATTAGCGTTTAAGTAATAGTTATTAGCCTGTGCGTAGACTTATTTCTATATAAAGGCTAATATTAAGTAGATATAGTTATATATAGTTACTATTCTATTAGCGGTAGTACTAGTAAGGTAGAACTCCCCCTATTAAGTAGCTATTTAGAGCGTTATAGCTAGGTATTTACACTCTATTCCTATAGTAGGGCTTTATCTATAATTAGTAAAAAAGGGGGAGACTCTTATTAACTTAGATACTTAGTTATTAGCTATAAATTCTACTATAAGTAGCTAGTTAACCTAGTTATCTTAGAAGAATAAGTAGTAGCTATATAGGTACTACTTTATATATAAGTTAATAATCTCTATTTACCTATTAGTTTAAGGGTAATATGTTATTAATATATAAAAGGAAATACTAAGGTAGTAGCTTAGCTTCTACTAAAATACTAAAATAAACTATAAGCCTCTATTAGATATAATAGTCTCTAATAAACTATAGAGCTAAAATACCGCTAAGATAAAGGTGTTTATAATAGTTTATATTATAGTATTCTAAATAAGTACAAGGTAGTATATCTTAAAAAGGTAGTCTACTACTACTATAATTATTTTATAAGTAATACTATTTCATTTATAGGGTAGTAAGGAGCTAATTAAGTTTATAGAGGTATTATACTAAGGTTAGTATAGGATAATAAGTAGCTAGAGTAATCTTTATACTACCTACTTTAATACCTTTAAGGAGTAGTAAAGGAAGTAGCCTTGAATAAAAATAGTAGTATTTTATAATATATTTAGCTAGAACTAGGTTTAGTAGAGTAGGTTATAGGTTTTAATATAGCCTAGGTAACCCCTAGGTACTAAGCTATAAGTATAGTAAATAATTTATAAGTAGAGCTAGTTATTTAGAGGTATAAATAGTCTATCCTTAGTATAGATATACCCCTAGATCTCTATATAGTTAGACTTAGTAATACCTAGTATTTACTAAATAGCTTTAAGGAATATATAGTATTCTAGGTTATATAGGTATTCTATTATAAGTTAGTATTCCTTATAGGCATTATATATATAATCTAGAAATATATTAATATCCTTAGAGGTATTAAAGACTTATAGTAGGGCTAGAGCCTACTAAGTAGGTAGAAAGAGGGTATACTAGTAGTACATTACTTAATTATTAGAGATATTATTAGTTTTTATAGAATAGTTAGTATAGAAATAGGAGAGTATATTAGAGATAATAGCCTTTAACCTAAGTTAGTAGTAGATTTAGAAGTTAAAGTTACTAAGGAACTCTAACTATTAAATTTACTACTAGTTTAGTAGCTTTATAGTAGTAAAGTACTATAGATTCTTATAGTTAGTCTAGACTTCTATTAGGCCCTTAGCTTCTTATAGTTCTAGTTTTTATTTCTTAAAGGCTTTAATAATAGTAAGTAACTCCTTATTATAAATTTTACAGTTATATTTTACTAAGGAGTACTTAGCTAAGAAGAAGGTAATAAGGTAGATTATCCCCTCTAAGTTATATTAGGAAAAGATACCCCTAGATACCTAGTCTAAGGTATTTACCTCCAAAACTATATACTAAGTTAGGTTATAGAAGGCTAAAGGGGAGTTAGAGGAGAAGGTATCTTAAAAGTAATAGAAGGCTAATACTACCTTAGGGTTAAGAGAGCCTAGCTATTATTCTATACTTATAAGTTTAGTTACTAGGTATACTAGTAATAAAAAGCCCTTAATAAACTATTAGTAGAAGTTTATAAAACTAAGGAAGCGCTAGAGTTCCTTTAGTAATATAGGTAGTAGCTAATTTTTAATGGCTACTAACTTTTTAAGGTTTATTTAGATACTATCTATAGCAATTACTAGGCTAAAGTACTTTATTTCCTAGGTTTTAAACTTATACTTTATTATATTAATTATAAGCTTTACTTTAGCTAAATAAGTTATAACCTTCTAGATATATTAGTAGTATTTTACCCTTATCCTACTATAAATAAGTATATTATTTAGGTATACTATAGTAAACTTATTAAGTATATTAAATAGAGTATAATTAATATAGTACTAAAAGGAGCTAGTTATACTAGTTATTCTAAAGTTTATAACTAAGTACTTAAAAAGTTTAAACTATATAATAAATATAGTCTTTTATTTATCCTTAGGGGTAATCTAGAGGTAATTAAACGCTATAGTAATATTAACTTTAGTAAAAAACTTTATATAGAATAGGGTATCTAGAGTCTCTTAGATTAAGGGAATTAGGTAGTAATTCTTAACTATAACGTTATTAAGGCCTTAGTAGTTAATATAAACCCTAATACTACTACTAGGCTTCTAAGCTTAAAAGATAAGTATAGTAGATTAGGACTAACTTAGGTAAATAAAACCCTTCATAAGGTAGTTATTAAAATATTTCTAAATAATAAAAAGCTCTTATAAAGATATTAAGTAGGGGTAGTAGTATAGTAGTATTTTACTAGGATAGAGATTAATATAATAATTAAAGGGATAGTAGAGTAGTAGGGTTTTAGTATTTAAGGGTAGGAAGGTATACTTAAGGTTATAGAGAAAAGCTAGTAGGTAGTTCTAGATCTCCTAGTAACTTAGGAGTAGTTTACTATTAAGATACTTTTAAATATCCTTATTAGTAATATAGTAGAGCTAGGGGGCTTTTATAACTTATTTTTAAAACTAGTATAGGTAGGGGTATAGGTAGTTAGAGGTAATAGCGTTATCCCTAGAGAGGATCTATTATAGTTAGGCTAAGAGTACTTAGGATACTAGTATATTACTATCCTCCTCCTCTTAGGTAAGGGATTCCTTACTTATACTATCTATTACTTACTTAAGTTCTATAAAGGTAGTATGCTATACTTTAACGCTAGGTTATTAAGTAAAGAGTAGAAAGTTAGGTATATTAAGTAGCTAAATAAAGGGTAGAATATTATTATCTAGAGATATATCTAGTTAAGTAGTAGTAGTAGAGGGCTTAGCTAGAGTTAACTAGGAGGTTAGGTCTAGGCTATCTATAGTTTTATAGAATATATAGCCTTATATTATTATAGTACTAGTACTCTAATTAATAATGAGGTTCTAGTACTACAGCTATAGGAGGCTAAGGATAATATCTAGGCTTAATAATAGTTATTTATAAAGTAAGAGTTATTTTAAGGATAAGGTAAAGCTATAGTAAATAAGGTAGTAGTTTATAATAGAGCTAGTATAGAAGCTATTAGTAAGGTGTAATAGTTATACTTTATAAAGCTTTTAGGTTAGAATTCTTAGAGAGTTTATATAAGTAGCGTTAATAAAGCTTATAGAGGAGTAACCTAAGTTTAGGAGGGACTAAGCTAGTATTAGTTTACTACTAGTTTATAATATTTTAGTATAAAAAGAGAATAAAGTATTTAGTTCTATTATTTCTAAATAGTAGTTACTTTTAATAGGGTTATCTCTAGTTACTTAGTAGCTTAAGTAATAACTATTACTTAGGCCTACTTTTTTTCCTATTTTTAGGAACCCTTAGCGATTTAGGCCTAGTAGTTTTATATAATGTAGTTAGGTTTCCTATAGTAAAAGTAGAGCTTAGTATTTTAGTAGTATTTCTTAATAGAGTCTCTATCCCTAGTACTAAGGGGAACAAAGTTTAGCTATATAGTGTTGGAACTAGGGTATAGAGCTAGGGAAGGGGTAGTAATTATAAAGTAATATTTATAGTAAAATACTTAGTCTATAACGTTATTAGATAGGGCTTAGAAAAGAGCTACCTACTTTTAGAAGTCCTTAGGCTCTAGTTAGTTTATTATTAAAACTAAGGTATTTTAGAGGTTTTTTATAACTTTTTATTATAAGGCCTTAACCTAGAGGATATCTAGGTATATATAAAGGTTAGCTAGGTATATAAACTTTCTAATAAAGTTAGAGAAGGGTATAAAGCGTTATAAGAGCTCCTTAAATTTTTATTTAGAAATAATAACTATATCCTCTACTATATAGATAAGGTTTAGGTATACTAAGAGATTATAGTAGTTCTACTACTTATATAACTATAGTATACTATTAGGGTAGGCTATAACCTCTTTAATAAAAGAGTAAATCCTAGTATAAGTACTATTACTAAGCCCAAATATTATAAATAAAATTTTATTACTAGTAGTAAAGAATATAGCTAAGTTAAAGGTAAACTTAATATAGATTAAGGACCTTTAGTTAGTATATTCCTTTTAGTAAAGGCTTAGGCTAGTTTTAGTACTTAAGAAAAGAGGTAGGTTAGCTACTTAGGGTCTAGAGAATATAAGTAGTAGTGAAAGGGGTTAGCTTATAGGTAGTAAGATAGTAAGTCTAGGTAGCGCGTTATTTATAGTTAGGTATATTAAATTACTATTTAAGATATTTATACCTAGTCCTTTAGATAAGGGTAAGGTACTAGTAACTTAGTAGTAAAGTACCTTAGTTTTATAGAAAAGAGTTATAAATTATTAGCGAAGTTACTTAGATTTAGTAGTAGAGGATTAGAGTTAAGTATTTATATATTTAACTATATATAATAGATAGTTATAGGCTTAGGATACATCTAGGGCGCTAAAGTAGTAGGTAATAGAGATAAAGTTACTAGGGAGATCTATAAAGAGGCTAGTAATAGCTAGGAAGCTTTATAAAAGTATAGTTAGTAGTAGCTATACTTATTTCCAAGGTTTAGATATAGTAGTATATAGGAAAGTTAAAAGTAGTAGAATAGGATATAAATATAAGTATTTTATAGGGGTTCTAGGTATAGTTTGTTTTACTTAAAGAAAAAAGGTAGTAAGAGAGAAATTTTAGGTATAATAAACTATTATAGTACTAGTAGGTAGGTTAAGGTTATAAGCTTATTATTGCGTAAAAGAGGAAAGACTATGAACCTATAGGCTAGCGGCGAAGCTATAGCGTTTATATATAGTAGGCTTTAGTACTTAGTAGGTACTGTAACACCTAGGTTCATAGTCTTTTCTCCTTCGCGCAATAATAACTTTATAACCTCGACTAACCTACTAGCACTATAATATAAAGTAAAAGCTTAAAAGATTTATAACTATATTTCATTAACTTATTTAATTTAAGTATTTCTTTTTTCTTTTAGTAATTTATTTTTATTTAATAGAAATCTTTAATATAACTAACTTATTAGTATTTAGTTTTTTAATATAATACTTTATAAAACGTTTTACTTAAAGTTTAATGTTTTTCAAAATTTAGTTATTAGTTTAAAATATCTTAGTATCTATAAAAATATAGTAAGTATATAATTATATAAAGTATATATATATATATATATAGAAGTATATAATAAATGTTATAATAATATACTTTTTATCTTATTAGCTATATTATTAGTAGTATAGTTAGTACTTATTTATTTCTAAAGTATAGTAAGAGCTTAGAAAATACTGCTTACTATAGTTATAATTTAAACTTAATATTAATTATATTTTCCTTCGTTTACTTATTATAAAAGTATTTATATTATATATATAATATTAGTACTTAATTAATTGTATATAAGCTTTATATAGGTTAAACTTATTTTAAATATAGTAGAGTATAAAACATACTTAATATAAAGGTTAAGGTATTTTTAAAAATAGTAGTAATAATAAATAAGTTTTAAAGTTTATAAATATATTTATTTTACTTTGAAATTGTTATTCTTTAAAAGTTATATACGTTATTACTACCTTATATTAATATACTTTATATACTTTATACATGTATTATATACGCTAAGTTATAATAATATATATATATATACTTATAAATTTAATAGAGGCTTCTAGCTATAAACTTAAAGAAGTAAATTAGAACGTTACTATGAAATTTCCTATATAGTAAAACTTACTATATTTATCTAAAAAGATATATTATATCTTGTCCCTCTAGGATACTTACTATAGTTCTAGCTTAGTAGAGGAACTTAAAGAATATAAATAGTTAATACTTATAAATTTCCCTTTTATAAAAAGTTTTATTTAGTTTAAAAATATAGTATAATAAGATATATAAGGTAATAATTAGTGTATATATAAAAAAAGTATTTCTATATATAAGTATATAAGACTCTTAGGTTCCTTAGTGCAAGAGTAAACTACGGGTAAGGTAGTGCTTAGGAGAGTGTGGCTCGATGTAGGCGACATACATGTGCAAGGGAATGAATCGGGATGGAGGGATAACGGGGGATTTTGGCGGCGCATCACGTGACATAACGCACAGCACCAACGAAAAAAGTCACCCAGACCCAGGCAGGCTATCCACATTTACGATTGCCAAAGACAGCCCAGCAAGAATCGACGACCCCGACAACCTCTCCAACTAACCACCCAGACAATCAGTCAAGATGGGTCACGCCGCTGGTCTCCGTGCAGGCACTCGCGTACGTATTGCACCGGCTCAATCGATGTTAAGGGGAGGCGAGATATGGTCTAGGAAGTCGAAATGCTGATTTTCTGCGAAAACAGTATGCCTTCTCTCGCGACTTCCGCAAGAAGGGTATGATCCGTCTGTCCACCTACCTGCACCAGTACAAGTAAGCCGAAGCCGAGCCCGAAAAAGAAGAGAAGAAGGAAGACATCTAACATGCGCTCTCAGGGTCGGTGACATCGTGGACATCAAGGCCAACGGTGCTGTCCAGAAGGGGTAAGTTCCTACGATGAGCATCCGCGACGAACCTCGACCCCGGATCACGGAATCCTGACATTTGCGAAATATAGCATGCCCCACAAGGTCTACCACGGCAAGACCGGTGTCGTTTACAATGTGACCAAGTCTGCTGTCGGTGTCATCATCTACAAGCGGGTCAAGCACCGATACATCGAGAAGCGTGTCAACCTCCGCATCGAGCACGTTCGTCTGTCGCGATCCCGAGAGGACTTCTTGCGCCGGGTGAAGGAGAACGCCGCCCTGAAGGCCAAGGCAAAATCCGAGGGCACCACCGTCCAGGTTAAGAGGCACGCCCTCGCCCCTCGCGAGGCCCGCACCATCTCCTTCAAGGACAGCCGACCCGAGACCCTCGCCCCTGTCGCCTACGAGACCACCATCTAGTTTGGAAATGAGGAGGGTTCCCGGTGGTTTACGATTGCTTGCTTTGTCTTTGCACGGGGTTCACATACGGCACGGAAAGATTTCTAGCATGGTCCGGTATGGAAAGTGGCAATACTTTTAGGGACACGAAAAAAAAACATGAACCAACAACACATCCAAGGCTTCCGCCCATGGTTCTGGTGACAGAAGATCAGGCGTGTGGCCATTGTTCGTCGGAGGCGCAAAACGACCAGGCGCACCCGACGTGTTGGTCCGGAGTGATGGAGTAGACTCCGAGAGGAATTACGAATTCCAGCTGCTTTGCAAAGCGGCAATTAACGAATACTTGATGCACGACCTGGACAAGCGCTGTGAATGTGCCCCCACACGAACCGAAGCGCCCCGGTGGTGGTCGACGTGTTCCACGGCTCTCTGCGCCTCCGGCCGTGTTTGTTGTGTGACCATGGTTGGCTCCCCGTGGCTTCGACTTCAAAGTGGGTGAGCGCCGGTGACATTTGCAATCAATCATGTCTACCATGGTTGGTGCTCTCCAACTAGACCAATTTTCCAGAGCCAGTTCTTGATTCATGTGATCAAACCTCGAATGTCCCGTTAAACGTTGTCTGTTTCACCAACTGCTTACCTATTTAGTCTTGAGGTCGAGTTCCAGGTGATTGGTCTGCTGTATTAGTTCAACATGGCTTGTAATCACTGAGTACCTTGTAGTCTGGCATCCAAAGCATCACAGTCATTTCTGCAGTAGAACGCCCCAGTTCCAAAAAGCACGCAACGTAATAGGCAGACCTATGTGACTGGCTTACTCACTAGTCGTGTTGTCCCCAGTGAGTGAGTTTACCCACGGGTGCATTTGCCTGGTTGAGATGACCTAGGAGGTTTACTACGGGAGGTTGCTCTATAGGAGGCCACTCTACACGTGTGTTTTCTAAATCAAGGTCTAGAGGAAATCATTCCCTGGGGAGTTCATCCCTAAGGAACCTTGGTATACACAAGGTTGTCACTATATTGATGTTCCGGCCCTATGGCGGGCACCAGTGCAAAGCCCATACCGTGCTGTACACTAACAACCCAACCACTTCAAGTTCACAATTTGATGTGCAACCAGTAGAATTTCAGGTCACCGGTGATGGTGGCTTCGTGTTGTCAGTGGTGTTTATATGGCCACCATGCCTCCAGGCTCTCGCATCACGACCGTTCATCTACGACCAAGCACATCAAAGTTCAGATCAAAGCCATGGGGTGCACTGGTTGTCTCTAAGAATGTGATGTTCAACTGCACATGTGGGCCTGGTACTTGTTTGATTTGTGCCGCCTTGGCTTGGAAGCGTAATTGAATTACTTCTAGCAGATCCTTCTACCCAACGCCGCAGGCTTTACTCAATTGCACAAGCTAGGAATGTCTGGTACGACTGTCTGGTACAGATATTTACGTCTCTTGCCAATAGGATATAACTGTCAGGCGGGCAGATTTTGAATCTGTGAGGTCTGTGTGCATCAGCTGTTGATGCTGTTTGTGTCATCGGACTTATTTTGCCAGCCCAGACTCCAACATTGAACAGAGGTGGTGGGGCAGTCGTCCTGTGCCTTCGAAGTGGATCAGGCCGATCAAGTGCAATCGATCTGCTGAAGTTATAAGAGACAAACAAGCCTAGATATGGTGCGATCTGGTATAAAAGAAATGTGCTGGTAATCATCGCAAGTATGATAAATGCCCTGAAATCCCGGCGCGGCATGTTCAAGCGTTGAGGCCCATCTGGCAGTCTGGTACTGTGTAGATCCCAGGCCACCCACCCCAACAGCTGCTGTGCGTCACTGCGGGACTGGCGCCTCGGGAACTAGCTCCCAAATTACATAGCAGGGCGAGCAGCAAGGTCCCTGCTAGATACCTAGGTACCTACATAGGTACCCAGGTAACTTGGTTCCTCTAAGGCGGCTGATGATAGCAAACCGACACGTTGGATGTAGTCCTCTCTTCATCCGCCCCTTTGCACACTGCTCTGAACCAAGACCCAATCTATTCTCGAGGGGATGCAATGATCACGTTGGGCCAGTTGCCCACTGTCACTTAACTTCATGGTTTCATGCTGCATACTGAAGCGAGGGAGAGCGTAACACCTCGACCGACCTTCCGAGCCTGTCGGGGAGTTACCGCAACACCGCCGGCGTTCATCCTATCCTCCCGGGCGCAACAATGGGTGGCTGGACAACCTTTCTGCTGGCCTACCTCCTCGGTGGCGTCACCTTTCTTCCTCTTGTTGTGCTCACCATCTTTCTGCACGCCTACTTCACCCTACCCCGTCGAAAAGATGCCGATCCGAGCGGGGACGCTGGAACGGATGGTCTCATCCAGCCGGGCGACGACCTCGTGCCCCTGCAGGCCGCTCAGAAGGAAACGAAGGAACAGGCAAAACTCAAGGCTGCCAGTCTCCAGGATGCAGAGACCGCAGCCGGCTATTTCGCCGTGTGTCGAGAGTATACTCCCATGGGGATCAACGCCAAGCCCATCGAACGATCAACGCCTGTTGGCTCCACGACGGTGGCAGCTCCCAGTCAGAGCGTGTACCAAACTATGTATCGGAGTATATTCGACAGGAAGCAGAACCCAAGCCCTTTAGACAATGGGAAGAGCGTGAGTCTGCGGCCAAAGAAGGCTGGGAATGTCTTCTACGTGGTGTTGAGGTACGAGGCCTTCCAACCCAAAATCCCAAAATCCCAAAATCCCAAAATCCCCCATTCTTCGTCCCACAGACGACTGACCTCGTTTGCTTGTTGCTTGTAGACATGGCCACCTAATGCTATTCGATGACGACGAACAACTCGAGGTCCGACACGTCATATCTCTGATCCATCACGACGTCAGCATATACTCCGGCGGCGATGTCACACCGGAAGGGGAGCTTTTCATCAAAAGGAATGCCATCTGTCTCTCGCGGCGACCTGCGGCCCCGTCAGAACTGCCACCGGACAGGCAGGTCTCCAAGCCATTCTATCTCTTCTCCGAGAACTGCTCCGCAAAGGAGGACTTCTACTTTGCACTGCTGCGAAATCAGGAACAAGCATTCCCTACCGGCGAGACAACGGCCCGCCCTCTTGCCTTTGACGTTAAGAACGTCATTTCTTTGGTGCAGAAGCTCCATTCCTCCGAGGAGCACCTTCAGACCAGGTGGCTCAATGCCATGATCGGAAGACTCTTCCTGGGGCTTTACAAGACCGCGGACATCGAAGCCTTGATCCGGGAGAAGCTGACCAAAAAGATCAGCCGGGTCAAGCGCCCTGCATTCTTGTCCAGTATCGAGATTCGCAAAATAGACACCGGAGAGTCGGCTCCCTTCTTCACAAATCTTCGCCACAGAGATCTCACGGTCGAAGGCGAATGCTGTATGGAGTCCGATGTGAAGTATACGGGCAATTTTAGGATCGAGGTCGCTGCCGTGGCGCGACTTGACCTTGGAACCCGGCTCAAGGCTCGCGAGGTCGACTTGGTCCTGTCCGTGGCGCTGAGGAAGATGGAAGGCCATTTGCTCTTCAAGATCAAACCACCACCAAGCAACCGGGTGTGGTTTTCCTTCTCACAGATGCCCAAGATGGAAACGACCATCGAACCTATTGTGAGCTCCAGACAGATCACGTACACTGTGATCCTTCGCCAGATCGAGGCTCGCATCAAAGAGGTCGTCGCAGAGACCCTCGTCATGCCGTTCTGGGACGACACCCCGTTCTTCAAGACCGAGCACAAGAGGTGGAGAGGTGGCATTTTCGAAGGAGACGATGCCGTGGAGCCATCTTTGGACCATGAGACCACGGCAGCACAGGGAGGAGAAGTTGACGACATTGAGACTCTGGACACCGGGACACCTCCCAACTCTGAGCTTCCGCCGATGGAGAAGAGTCAGAGCATGCCCGTGATCGAGCCAGTGCAAACGTCACCGTCCACGAGTCTATTTGGGCTCAAACTGGGCAGGGGCAACAAGGCCCCGCAGACCAATCCATCCTCCCCTACGGTGGAAAGCATGGATCCCAAGCACGTAAAGCCGGACGCCTCATCCACAAGCATCGACGTGAAAAAAGAAACGCAAGCGAAGCAGCGCCCTGCCAGGTCTGGCTCTTTTGTCGGGGAGCCTATTCCAATTGTGTCAACCGAGACCGTGAATGCTGATGTATTCAAGCCCGCCTCGCCGCCGGGAGAAAGTCCGGCAGCTAGTGCCATGGCCCGACTTTCATCCAGGTCGAAGACTGCTTCTGGAGCGGCTTCGCCGCTCATGTCTCCCCACAGAAACTCGGTCATATCTGTCGCCTCCGCACAATCCACGTCGTCCAAAGAGAATACGGAAAAGGAAACGGAGCAAGACGAGACGCCGAAGCTGCCACGCCGCGACACTGCGTCTTCCACGAATAGCAACACGGCCGGCGAATGCGGCTCTGGGCCTGGCGGCTCGCCAACCCCATCTGTCAAATCTTCCAAGGCGGGCACCACATCCTTGACCCGCGGGCTTTTCATGAAAAGAGAGAACACGGCGGATTCGACGTCCACAACGGCAACGGGAAATTCCAACACGGACACCACCAAGCGTATTCCGACCAGTCTCGCTGCTGTCTCCAGCGCAGCTGGGGCGGCACGACGGTGGGGTCTTAATGCCTTACAGCGTCATGGAAATGATCCGGTCAAGCATGGAAATGGAGGAGAGCCGGAGCCCCAGCTCGACCTGAGCAAGCCGATGGGTGGGGGCAGACCGCTCCCTCCTCCCGGCATTCCGCTGCCTATGCCGGACAAAAAGACAAAGACGGCAATACCAGTGCCCAGACGAAAGCCGGTGGCTGCCCCTCCGCTACCTGAGCGGGCATCTGTTGATTCGAAAGGCCAGGACGCTAAGCGTAGGCCTATCCCACCGCCCCCGCTGCCGAAGAGGCGGCGGCGGACAGACGAGGATATGCACGGGCAGGGTGAGGACATGCTCGTGGTCGAGGCCCCCGTCGCTGATTCGGAACCAACAAGCCCGCTACCCGATGAGGCAGAAGCTTATCGGCAGCCATATGTAGAGGACGCGGAGGAAGGCCTGGGCCCGTTCACGATGGAGGACAGCAGCGGGACGCCTCCCGCCAAGTCCTCCGACGAGAGCAAGCCTACATTCGGCCCCTCTAGACCAGCGGTTGAAGTTGCAACCGACGATGAGTATGAGGCCTGGATGGAGAATACGGGAGAAGACGTGCCACCTCCAGAGTATGTCACCAGCGAAGGCCTCACGCATTAGAGCAAGTGGGCTGGCTGTGTTTTGGTGGCAAGTGTGATAGAAATGACCGCGGGCATCGGGGTTATCTCATGATATCGATCATGTACATTAAATACAAACAACAGACACACAGCCAGCACAATATCCCGGGCGCCAACAGGATAATGACACAACACGGCATCGGCCAACGTGGGATGGGAGTTTGCTTGCGGGAGTTCACAGGACCACAAGGAGCATTGTAAGGCATTAAACACAATACCCCCAATCAGAATCAAAGACCGTACTCCGTATCTGTACACGGTCCTTTCAACAGGCACCTCTCATGCACCTTGCCTCTTCAGCTCGAGGATACATCAGACGAGAAATCTTGTTTTGGGACAGGCATTCTTGGCGGCTTGCCTCGCCCGGTTGCCGGCTAAATCTGGTGAGGCTTCTGGGCTTGGCTTTAGGACTGTGCAAAGTCGAACTTGCTGAGCTCGCCCAGAAAGGGTTGGGAGCAGGCCGCTCGCAAAGGCCATACCTACCGCCCATCTATCTCCCTGACCCCTAGTCCCAGGCGAAGGGGAGGAAACGCTTGAAGGATGTGGCGAAGACAGACAAGCTTTTGCCGCGCGCTGCACGCCCCCTTCGTTTTGGGCCTATTGGCATCTCTCGCTTTCGGGTGGAAGCGGGCAAGGCTGCAATGCATGAGATGGATCTATACCGCTCTTTCTGGTCTCTCGCTCTAAACCACAGACACCACTCACTCAATACACGTAATAAGCACGCATACACGTAATAAGCACGCACGCAGACAAACACGGCTCATCTGCCAGCCATCCAGTTTTCTTTCAACTGCCGGCGGGGTGACGGCCCTCCGATGTTCGCGCCAAGCTGGCCACTTGCATCGCACTCGGGCCCTTGACTTGTCAGCGAGCCCCCAAAATGCCCCCAACACCCACCACCCACCACCCATCTTTCACCCCAATGGCAGAGCAGTGGGTAGCATAGCAATGACCAGGGGGAGGGGGAGGGGGGATAATGGACTGTTTAATTGCTCTTCCTGGGCAATAACGAAAAACAGGCAGACAGGTTTGTGTGTGTTCGTGTCTGTGTAGTAGTCGTGTCGTGTTGTGTTGTGTCGTGTCGTGGTTGGGAGCGGGCCACCTTCCGGGTGGGAAAGTCAGAGGGAGGAGGAGGATGGCTGTCACAATTTCCATAGGCGACTTGGCGGTTCAACGACGCGACAGCCGCCGATTGGCGCCAAGCCGCCGGGTAGGGATGGCGGGCGATCCGTACTTAAGTACCTAGGCATTGTTTCACTGGCGAAACACACTGTACGCTACTACGCTCAGCAAGGTCCGTCGTTGAGACGATGCTTCATCATTGACGCACAGCGCCTCGTTCCATCGCCATGTATGGCTGCGCTGCCCGCTCACTTTTTGCCCTCGCATTACCCGTCTTGGTATGCGTCTTGGTATGCGTCTTGGTTGTTTAAAATTGATTTGGGGGTTTGCCTCTTCCATGCCGGCTGGCAGGGCGGTGCGAGGCTGGCGCCCAACTTGGCCAGAGACTTATCTACTTGTACGGAGTATTGCAGAGCAGGCCGTCTGGACCTGTGCGAACGACGCCCGGATGCGACGTCCGTGACCGTGCAAGGCTGGGCATAGGACACACAATAGGACGAACGAACGAATCCCTCTCTCTCAATCTCGTCGAGGTACCCGTCCGTCTGCAGGGGGTTTCTGGTTTCTGATCGGCGGTACCAAGGCTTTCAGCTGTCCTAGGTCACACGAGACGTTGACAAAACGGTCAATGGACGGTGGCCCACTCGAGGTACAATGAGCTCCCCCTTTGTCCCTCTCTCCTGAGACTGCTTAATTCTTCTTGTTATTATTCACCAAGAGTGTGTAGCTGGGGCACCAGTCAGCATCTGTTTTCACTGCTTGTTCCCCCAAGTGAGCACTTGAAGGAAGGGGGGGGGGGGTTGTGGATATTGGTCATCTCAGGACTGTGTGAGATGACTTCCGAATTGTCAGAGCCCTGTGGTGGTTTTCCTCGCTCATGTTCTATACCATACCCGTGGAGTATAGCACGGGTCTGTTCGGTGATCGATATCAACATGATAGTCGAACACTTGGTACTGTAACCCGAGAACCCCGTTCAGAAGCCCCGACCAAAATAGATCAGCGTCGACGGGTCACCCACCAGCTGGGAGGTTCCGGAAGCTGATTCAAGCTTCCAAATAATAAGATCTGCGCTGTAATATCCAGGTCATCGCCCCGGTCCAAGTCAAGGAGCCTGGGAGCTTGCGGGACGGGACAACCCTCGGATGACAGGCCGAGTGTGGCCCGCCGACACGAAACTTGCAGGCCAAGGAATCCGACCCCATTCGGTCTGTCACATTCACATGTTTGGGGATTTGGTGTCTTGCATATGGGCAGCCAGGCACGCCTGATGCTCACAGATAAAGAACAAAGCAGGTTTGCAGCGTAGGAATTGGTGGGCAGACCTTATTTGACCTTGGACGCAAGCACGTCTGCATCTGTGTTGCATCACACACTAACTACACCACCAACCCCAGGCTGTTTGACAGAGGGAACATGCATTTCCGCGACTCTCTGCAGGCCATGACATCGTGGGGAGCCGAGGGAGGATCTATTCCTCAGGTCCTCAGCCCCGAGGCCATGCGGCAGGGTATCTGTCTGACTTTACATAGCAGCCAGCTCCTCCTCTCACATCCCCGAGTGGCTGACAGGCTGACCAGCTGGTATGCAAATCAATGACAACACCAAACCCACCCGCTCTCCAGGCAAACATTCCAGGGCCACGTTCGAAAGCTGCAGTGCGATACCGGTACTAGTTTCACGGAGCGAAAAGAATCCGGGACAAGCCTAGGAAGCAAAGAAGCAAGCGCTAGCCGATGTATCCAGAAGGGGAAAATCCGGGGAAGCCAACCATGTTTGTCTCTCGTCGTCTCACCCATCAGGTAGCCAGCCAGGCAGCGTAGGCTGTCCCCGTATGAGGTTAGAGGGGTACTCCGGTATGAGTCTGTCCCGCAGGAGATCAGCAGGTGTGGTAGTACGACGGGGTTCAGAGGGGCAACCAACGGGGGAGGGCTCAACCAAGTTGAATATTCCCGTGCGGACTACGGAGGCAGCAGCAGGCTCGTGGGGGTCACACAGATTGTTTGACTTGGGCCCATCTGCCAAGGTGACAACGACCTGCCGGGGCCGGTCATTGATCGTCGAACCGAGGTCCCGGGGCAGGCTGCCGTGGGTGCTATTTGGTGGGCGTAATGGTAATCATTGAGGGGAAATGTACGACCAACAAAGCCTATCTATCAATCAGGCGGTGTCTCGAAGAGGATGACCACAAAATTGAGGGACAGATGGGGGCAAATACAACCGCTTCCCCCCAGCATCGTCCTCGCATCTCGCATTGATCGACCATGCCTGGCAGTACCTTTAGGGACGCGGGAAGAGGGTAAGAGAGAGAGAGGTGAGTCCAGAGACAATAGGAGACAGAGGACGCCGGACACTGATATGGTAGGGGTTCAGAATGACAGCGGTACGATACTGGCATATATGCTGCTGTGGGTTATGAGGGGACTAGTGACAGCGTGGGCAAGACAACTGTGATTTGGCTGTGTACATTTGAGCTTCTGCCCATCGATTAATCAGGCTCGTCTTGTTCGATGTTTTCCACCCTCGACCCGCATCCCCATCACCACCGCGCCCCTGCTCCTGTTCAAAAGTTTCAGGATCGGAGGGGAAGAACGAGACCTCTGTGGCATTATACGTGGTCTAGCCCTCGCGCGAACCAAACGGCAACTACCCTCGCTCATTTGTGACATAGAACAGCAAAACCGCGTCTTCCAAGTTCCGCGAAAGCATTGCGCCTGGGAAAAACCCATCAACGCCTGTGCCAATGACTGCAAATGCCAAGGTCATCCGTTTCTGCCTTGCCTCTCCCGTGATGCCATGTAAATCGTACCTCGTGCCGGGCTACCACGCCCGTTTCTGAAATTGAAATATAAGAGCTGCTTCCATCCAAGCCCGCAGCCGCGCCTGCCCTGCCAGGGGCGGCAATCAGTACCCAGCCTTGCCGGGCATTGGCGGCAGAGAGTGGCTGTTCTCCCACTTGGGCGGCAAGTGGTTGTGGCAGAAGGTCTTGGTGGCCTTTAGATTGAACGATGCGCTCTTGGTAGCGTCAATGACCACACTGGGATCGTCATAACTCTCTGGTTGGCAGCACTGGATGTTCTTGATGAACCGGACGTTGGCGATCTCAGTGATGGTGGAGCGCTTATTAGGATTGGGGTTCAGCATCATCAACAATACACGTCGCAGTGCCGGCCGGTTGAGGCCCAGGTCGAAAGGTGCATAGCTTGGGTAGTCGGTCTCGGTGATAGTTGCGTTGCCGTCGATGTGTTTGGCGTTCCACTTGTCAAAGGATTGAACGAGCAGGGTATAGCTGTCACACTTCTCAGCGCCGAACACGGCCTTGTCCCAGAAATTTGCCGAGGTCAACAAATTGAGCATCACGCAGGCAGCACTCCAAACGTCAAGCATGCGCGGGTCGTACTGCCGATCCCTAGCCAGGACTTCTGGGGCCATGTATGGCTGGCTCCCACAGATGCCGGGATTGCACATACGAACTTCCCCGTTCATCTGTCGGCCGCACTCGCCGCCCGATTCCCTCGCGGCGGGGTGAATCCCAGAAAACACCTCCGTGACGCCAAAGTCGGTGATTTTCAGCTTGCTGTCGCTGGTCAGGAGCAGATTCTCTGGTTTGATGTCTCGGTGCGCGATGCCGTTGCTGTGCAGGTAGTTGAGCCCCTGAATCAGTTGCTTGAACAAACAGAGGCGGTCTGGCTCCCGATCGGGGCTGGACAAGTACTTCTTGTTGAGCAAGCTGTGAAGATCGCCCTCGGAACAGTATTCCATGACGTGGTTCCAACGCCCGTGATCCACGCATAGGCGCACAGTCTCAACGATGTTGGGATGGTGCAGACTCTTGGCGAGACTGTACTCGGACTTGATCTTTTTTTCATATTCCTCCTTCGTATCTGATTTATCCTTGCTCCGGAAGCACTTGACGGCGTACAGCTCCTCTGGGTAGCCCTTGCGCGACATGACCCGGACCGTGCTTGTGGCACCCTTGCCCAGTGCTCGCGTCATCTGGCGCGCAAACGGATGCTTGTGCTTGTATTCAAACTCCTTGAGGAGGTCCACGACGTCAATGGTCAATTCATCGGGCAGACTCAGGCTTAGTCTCCGTGCTTTGACACCAACACCGGCGTCCGGTCTGGCGTAGAACACTGCCGCGGGACCAAGCTCGCCAGCCTGTGCTTGGTGTTTTTGACCGCCATCAAAACTGGTAGCCCGTCTCAGGATTGCTTGTTTCTTAGAGCTGCGCCCGTTGCCCGTAGCAAAATTCACCGCACGATTGCGAAGTGTCAGGCCTGTTGAGGCGCGGTTCTTCTTGTTCATGAACTCGTCGGGCGACGGTGGCAGCAGGTTATTACTGCGCTGGCTGCCATCCTGCGTTCGTGCGCCGGGCGAGGGAGGTGTGTTGGAACCAGGTGTAGTAACGGTTGATCTATTCATAGACCACCTGCGGTTGACCTCCAACGAGTCCTGGTGAGCGACAACTACCACGGCCTGATCGCCGTCGCCCTGCTGGCCATTGCGCTTGAAGAGGTTCGACATGGTGCGTTTGAAACTATGCGTAGATCCGCGAGTGCTGCGTCGCGAGTCTTGGACGGAGCCAGGCTGCGATTCGTCTGCAGATGTCCTGGCGGTTGAGAGCGGGGAGATGGGTCTTGTAGAGATGCTCTTCCTGGGACTGGCGGGTGTCTTCTGGGTTGTGACCGGGCTATCGGCAGCGATCTGGGTATTAATGTTGGCCTCGAAATCGTGGTTGGCGAAAGGCCCTCTGCGCAGGTCGATTTTCGGGGGTGGGACGGCAGCGCCGTCAGACTCGATTGAGGGAAAAGGAATCAGAGAAGAGTCATTGATGTCGAGACGACCCTGTTTATCGTTGCCCCTGTGGGTGCGAAATTCCGAGGACTGTCTGCCGCTCACAGGCGTCACTGGCTCGTTGTGTGCGACGCTCTCAGAATCCTCATCGCTCTCCTCATATATTGGATTTGAGCAGTTACTGGCCAGCTGGGACGGCGACGATGACGATAAGCTGCAGTCGTCTCGTAGTGATTCTAGAATGATAACAAGAGTTGAGTAATCTCTAATGGAACAGGCAGTACGAAGTGAAATATATTGACACAAGGAGCAAGGGATGAGTGAGTGAATTACCTGAGGTTGATGTTGCAGCAGTTGCAGCGGTTGAGGATGGAGGTGTAGAGATCGGGGCGGATGGCTGTTGAGACACTGCAGGAGGGCCCAACATGGTTGAGGAAGCCATTGCAGACTTCGGGAAGGAAGAAGGAAGGTGGGCGTTAGTTATGACTAGATTGGGTTTGGAAGGCTGTCCTGTCCTTGTTTCGAGGTAGTGCCGCTTGCCCCAGTAAAATCCCCAAGGCCTGGCTCACGCCCCTCACCTGGTCTGAGTGGAGGGGGGGTGGGAGGCTAAGACGTCAAGAGCCGGCTAAGAAGGGCCGGACGACAAAGTCTGAGTGGGCGGAATCAGAACCGAGCTGCACTTGGGAGAACCGGAGAGATACCGGATCCCCGCGATTCCTGTTGGTGAAGGCGAGCAAGTAAGTTCTGGCAGCTTGGGGAAAAGAGGCAGCTGGGCGTGGGCGTGAGTTGAGCAGACGAAACTCGCACAGGTGCAGGCGAGGTTAAATTCACCACCCTCCAGTACGGGGGGCCGGGCTTTTTTTTTGGGGGGGGGGAGGGGAGTGAGAGTCGATCGATGGATGAGGGGACCGAGAGGGGCTCAGCGGATGATGGCTGCTGTATCTGGCCTTTTTTCCGCGGGCTGCCCGAGTGTGTTGTGTTTTGGTCCTCGAGAAGGGACGTTGCGAGCGAGGATGCCACTCGATTATAAGGTGGCAGATGGGCCCAAGGTTACCCGAGTGAATTATATGTGACGATGGAACTTTTGGGACAGGTACGACCAATGCCAAGATATTGAAACTTGCTGCCAAGCAAAGTACGTGCTGATGCAGACGAATTGGTGTAGCCAGCGAGACCGCAGAGTGATATGGTGTCGATACGGCAGGTCGGGGCAGCGTCTCGGGTGGTACCTGAAACGGTGCGAGTTCTACCGTCGCAGTGAGAGATGGCAAGATGGCGAGTCGTCGAGAGCCAAGAGCTGAGGAACAGAGTGGATTGGTCGGGGTCGTGGTCGGGGTATCATGAAATAAAAATAAAACAGATCTGACAGAGTACAGAGGACCAGTTGCTTCTCCCTGACTGCACGGTACGTGTGGGCGCAGGTAGGCTTGGAAGAGGAGGAGGAGAAGGAAGAAATGGGCTTTCCGAGACAGGAGAGATATTTTCTGAGGAAAATGGGAACGGCCCTGTTCAAGAGGGTATGCGCGTTGTGTGGGAGAGGTACCAGGTAAGGTAGGCTAGTAGTCGCAGGCCTCAGAGTGCGACAACGGCGAGGCGAGGCGAGGCCAGTCCAATATGCAATGCAACTTGAACATCCAGAGCACCTGGGTAAATGCAGGAGAAGGGATGGGCAGGATGGTATTGGATGTGGGCTTCGTCTTTGCCAGGCTCTGCCAGCCTGTGCCAGGCCTGTTCAACACTCAAATCAGCCAGTGCGCCAGCGGCGATCAGTAAGTGGCAGCAATCTACCTAAGTACCTGCCTACCGTACGTAGTTATTGGTTCTTGGGTGCCTACATAGGCACCTAGGTAGTTAGGTAAGTACTAGGTCTTTGGTCCTGGTTGCTGTCTGCACCACCGCAATTTACTATGTACCGTTGGGCCAGCCTTGGTGGATTACCTAGGTAGTGTGGGACAAGTCTCGATATCGTGGGCCTTCTACTGCACATACCCTGAATCCCTGATAGTGAGCAAGCAAACCCCCAAACTATAGACTGTGGTAGCCGCACATAGGAACAGTCTTTGATAAGCACCACAAGGTACCCATCACCAACGGGTGCCAGGTGCTATGTACTGTACACGATTTTATGGGTATGGGCTGCAGCTGCTAGGGCAAACTATAGACTAGTGCGACAGTGGAGAGATATTGATGCTGCGCTACTTAAGTAGACGGAGTATGCACCGTCTAACCAAACACTGCTCAGGTAGGTACAACAAGCACAAGCATAACTTGTGCCCCGTGCCCATGCGCCAAAATCCTGGCACTCTGCCCTCATCAGTGATCACACTGCCCACCATTACACTGCCCATTTAGGTACCTACCTAGGTTGGTACCGTACACTAACTTCATGTGCCTAGGTAGGTGTGCACAGTAAGTACAGCGGGGATCACGATGGGTCTCGACAAGCACGACACATGCAAGGTTGACTTTGTTGGCAGCCAGCAGGCCCCAGCCCTCCCTTCGCCCTCCGCCCTGCCACTGCCCTGCCATTGCCCTGCCACTGCTCTGCCCTATCTCACACAAGCGTCCGGCTTCCCCAGGACCCAGAAGAATGCAGGCTGTTGCAGTGGTAGAAGGGCAGAGGGCAGCGCCTATCGCCAATACCAATTTCATGTACTCCGTACTCCGTAAAGAGTAGTCATGTCAGGCGTGTACTGTCAAGTTCAATTCGATAATAATACTCCGTAATGGAGACGACAGGCCCCCGCTCTGAGCCGAACAGCTCATTCCTGAACCTGTCCTGTCAGTGTCACTCCTCCAGTTCCTTCCTCCTGACCAGTGTAGTGTGGATTCCAAAATGAGCGATTTTTCGAGAGTCCCTAGTAGTGGCCATGTATCTGCACCGTCCTCTTTAATATCCGGCTCCTTATTGCCGCGCGACACGGCCTGGGATAGTGCACCGCACCAATAACTTCGACTTGGGTTTCCCGTACTCCGTACCGCCGACAATTCAAGCGAGTCCCCGGTCCCTGGCAACTAACTGCCTACCTAGGTTGTACCTACCTAGGTAGGTAGGTATTTATTCATTGGATGGCCGCGGCAATGTCGGCTTTCGACCAGACTCACACAATGCAGATACAGACACGGTCAGATGTAGTCACTTGCTGTAATTCTTTCCCCCTCTCGCCTCATCCACGTGCGTCTGCCTGCTGTTGCATTTCAAAGCAGTTGCCTCGGATGCAACTGCTAGCGAGGGTTACGGTCGAGGGTCAGTCAGTGTCCGTACCGAGCCCCCCCTTGGTCGCGACCTACCGTCGTAGTATCACTCGGGTGTCAATTGGCCAATTGAGTTGGGTCGGCCCGTGACCTCGACACACTCCGTAATCCGTGCGTGTACTGTTAGGTGTTGTCACCGGCTTGGCCAACCCTGGGCACGGGGCCTTCTCTTCTCATCCTCATCCTTCCTTCCACTCATCCAACCGCTTGGGTCAAAGTACAGTACAGTACAGTACATTCCAGGCATGTTTCGGTCATCTAACTGTCATAACACGGGATCCTTCTGTGGTCACTTTAGCAAACGTGCAACCCAGTTGGTGGGGCGGGATTGCCGTCGCTGAGTACGCTCACGGGCTCATCCGCGAAACGGAGGCTCACCTGAGTGCGAAAGGCCGAGAGGGTGTGCATGGCAGACGGTACATGTCGATCGCGTACAAGTAGTGTACTACTTGCAGGTACTCCGCCTACGGGGCGCTGCTTGGCGATCCGCACCGTTTCGAGAGGAGTTGAAATCGAAATCGGCAACCCCACGAAAGCATCCAGGGTTCAAGGGCATTGATGAGCATGGGCAGGAGTCGCAGGACAGGACTGGGCAGGGAACAGGGCTCTGTCGTCATCTTAGCAGGCTCACGAGGTGCTCGCCTATCCTTGTCAGCCTCTCCTTCTCCACATTTCGGTCCCCAGTCGAATCTCGTCTCCAGATTTCCGACTCTAACTTATAATAAATTGGTCTTGATCATTACAAAGCATGCGTACGTAAGTGACGTGCAAAGAAATCCTACGAATGGCTTGGGGGTCGCGGGAGATCGAGCCATTGGACTGCTATGGCCGCCCATTACATCATTGCCTCTGCCTCGGCACCTCCCCGCTCGGATGCCGTCCACAATTGACGGCTGGCTCGCTCGCTCAAATCCAAATCGCCCACACCCTCCTGCTCGGTTAGCTGACATGGTGACATGGCAAGAGCACCAGACACCCGTCGTTGGTTTGCGTTGACTTTGATCCCTCACTCCAGGCAGACTGGCAGAGTGAGCCCAGACGACGCGATTGTGGGAGGATGCACCACGCACGCAAGCCCTCCCACGGGTCCCAGCCAAGCCCCCAAAGGCTCCAACACCCAAGGCTACAGCCTGGGTTGGACCTTGGCCGCCTGCCTGCCCGCTCACCGCCGAGACCTACCTACACAGGTATATAGTGTCTGTAATTTGCGCACGCGGGGACGCAGTGCAGCGATCAACCATGACCCTGAACTCTAATCCGACGAGGCCGACTCCGTACATGTATGTACAGATTGCATTGTAATCTGTACGGAGTACTCTGTACGGAGTGCCTCCGTACCCGGATCCGGATTCCAGACCTGTGCACCGCGACCGCAACAACTCACGCCCATGATTTTCACGTCGCTTCGAACGCCTCTGCCATGACCGCCTTTCGAACCGGGATGCTCGGAGAAGTGTCTGCTGATACAAAGCCGATGCAGGACATATTCAGATGACTGGGGTTCTCAACGGAAAGATGCTGAAGAAGCCTGACGCGTGATGATGGTTGTTGACTTCAACTTGGATCATGGTGTGTTTCTCATTTTCCCGCGTCTCGCGCGCACCGGCCAGCACTACTCACTCATCCGGCACGTCAACAGCATACCGATGCCCAGCCCTTCGAGAAAAGTTCTAGGCAGTCTGGATCGATCCAACAATTGTACACTTGAGGTTCTTGGAGCCTGTCAGGGATCACTCCGGACTGGCTGGACCACTTGTGCCAAGTCGAGCATACAGGAACCGCTCGCCCAAAGTGACGAAAGGCCGCACGCCACCAGCTTCGGTCCTACCATTTTGTGAGCCGACGGCTCAATGCAAGCAAATACACAGTCCTGGGCGCCAATACTCAACGGCCGAGCGGAGGATCTACCCAACGCTGCAGTTTCGGCTTGGTGACTAGTGTCAACAAGGCTCCAATGTCAGCTGGCTGTCAGCAAACAGGCGATGCTCGATCGCTCTCCCAAGTAGCCCAAACAGCTTTCGGGGACTCGTCCATCGATGGAGAGCCGGCCCTGGTGAGGCTGGCTACCAGCCCCGGATCCTCGCTTTCCATGCATTGAGCTTCTGCACAACGTCCTAGAACGACATTGGTCCTGCGACTTGGACTGCGTGTACGCTCGATGAGCCGGCTCATCAATGCGACTGGGGTTCCGCTAGTGTCGACCGCTGCACCCCTCTCGTCTCGTCACGCTCGGGCCTGCATCCTGCCTCTCCCCCCTCTCTCTTCCCCTCTAGTGCCGAAGTTTGGGAAAGAAGCTACCGAACACCCGATGTGTCGTAAGCGCTCCTGTGCCGCCCCTGGCCTGATCTGCCTGCCAAGACGAACACAAGGAAGGGTAATCGGATCTTGCACGACCTTTTCTGATCGACTCAGGACGCGGAAGACCAAAAAGCTTGTTTATGCGGCTGGTCTTGGCTTAAACCGCAAGGCTGGGGGAAGGGGGGGGGGGGATTCACAACTCCACGTGCGGTCATGCAATATAGGGTACCTCCTGGCTAGCTCTGGACGCTGTCCCACTGAAACCTGACCGGTTTCCTACGTGTGCTAGCAAACCATCCATCGATCCTGCGAGTGCAAATCGAGCTGTGCGCGGACGTCTGGTCAAAGGCTCCCCGGGCCTGTGTTCTATCTGCGGTGTCCCTTATTGTGCGTCTCAATACCCTTGATGGATGTTCCCAATGGCAGCTTTTTATCTCCATTGTGCAGAGAAAGCAATCGGGACCGTCAAAACTGCACTCCCTACTGGATGGACTCGGTGACTCGGTTGCAATCGACGCTGCTCTCATCGGCCGCGCCAACGCAGACCACAGCGCTGTATAGCATCACGGAGTTGACGGGGTGTGAACCAGACATGCATTCCTCGCGCCTGCTGTATCCCAAGGACAGTAGCTGGACGCGCCGGAAGGCAGCAGCGCAACAGCTAGCAGGCAGTTGCTTGTAGGCCTGGCGTCAGACCGACTACATCGCACCAATCCCTCATCGCAGTCAGACCTCAACAGGCGGTTAGTTGCGGGGTATCAATCGTCGACAGCGCGACAACCAGCGTTTACTACTTCTAGCACATCACTTGTGGTTCGGCGTGTTCGGCGTGTTCGGCGTGTTCGTTTTTCTGGTTCAGCCAGACGTCTTTGAGTGGAACACTAATCGATGCGCAATCCTCCCGGCGGAGCGGAAATGTAACCATGGGAATGGTACGCTTTGCTCTCGTGTCGTGCCATGATGGCCTCGCATTGTGGTTTTGTGTGAGGCTGCACGGCCGCTGCATCAGCATGCGTTTGGACCTGTTTACCGCTGCTTCCTTGTGGATGAAAAGGCGGGTTAGGTTACACGGCAGCACAAGCCGAGATGTCGCTTATCAGCATTGACGCCGTGGTGTGCGATGGTTGATGAAATGCCTCAAAGCGGTCGGTGGGAATACATACTTCCACACTCCTGCCAGGTCTCATCCCCGCGACTTCCAGGGTGGTAATGCATGTGAGTACCCGAGACCTGTCGCACGTCTGGCCCCTCGTCCTCGCGCAATAACCTAAACACCGATTGAGTGTTGGGATACGTTCTATGCGAGGCCGCGCACGAGCTACTGCTGGCCTGCTTGGCCGGTCAGTTCCTTTTCCCCTTGCCATGCCAGGTGGACCTACCGGCGAGCTTGATTGACAACAAGCTTTCCGCCTAAAGCAGCCCGTCTTACCCTCCACCACATTGTGCTACGTCCACTAGCAAGCCATCAGATGCTAGTACGCTGCACGCTCCGCATACATTGACGTTGATGCAACATGGTCTCGCTGGCTTCCTGCTGAGAAATATGCAAGCGGTCATGTTGTGTCGATCAACGTTTGGTTGCGGAAGCTCTCTAGAGCATGACAGAGTAGCTGCGTACTTGTTCAAACCGGCCGCGCTGTGCTGATGCTTAAGTACCCGGGTCACGGCTCTAGAGCTTGGGAAGGCTACGAACACCAGTCATGGACTACGGAAGCCAATTCGAGAAAAGTTATCTGGCAGATAGACCGGGTTGCGGTTGCGGTCTATCATCGCGACGAATCGCTCAAGCGCTTTGCGGCTTGACAGCAAAAACGAACGACCGATTTTAGCTGGTCTAGCCTTGATATTGAGCGGGCAGTTCTAACCGAAATCCAATGGAACTTGCAAGCCATGAGCTTTCGTCACCGACGTTGGTGTGTACTCCCTAGCGGAAGTGGAAACATCGGCAGAAGTAGGTGGTGTCAGGCTTGACGGCGACCGAGAGGTTTGTGTGCAACCAACACCTGAGCTTCCCATTGCACGCCTCGGACCGGGCGCTCGGAGGAGCCTGTGAAATGTGCTAGAGATATCTCGGGCAGGGCGTGGCTGTCTCATTCTTCGCGAGACCACCCCCGGAAAGACGTGCGTGGGAGGGGTGAGGATCCTAGATCGGCCGCAGGTGACTGGTCCGGATGGCCGCCAACCCGTCTGCAACTACATGAATCGAGACACCGTTGCCCTTTTTCTTCCCTTACGTTTTATCCATTGTTTTCTTTTTATTTTCTTCTAATAGCTGCGGCACTGCGAGTGACGGCTGGCGGCTTGCCCTCTGCCGTCTTGTCCATGGTTGCAGACAATAGGGGATGCTTGGTTTCGAGGTAGGTAAGGTATCTAGGTAGGCTGGTAGGTGTGCAGCATTCGCAGTGGTGCACGTCAGTTGCAACTGCGATTAACTTGACAGTGGCTACACAGCTTCAGCTTGTAGGAGCTGGCCAGACCCGTGGTTCGGTAACGTGGGCTCTGGAGTGAAGCTCAGTGGCTGCTCTACTGGAGGTGGTCAGCGGGTGGGTTGGGTGGGTAGTGTTGAGCAATGGTGAGTGGTGGCTAACCTACTCCGTACTTGGAAATCTAGGCGTAAACTCTTTTTCGGCATGTGCTCCAACAAATTGCCGGGAAATAAGGACGTCAAGCATGGCGGTGCCCTCTCAAAGAGCAGCCGTGGTGTCTGCCATGTGAAGCTTTCCGTCATGATGGCGTGTCAGGGTACACCTGCTCTGGGCCCTGGCATGCTTTCGCTTACGACGCTTACGAACACGGAGCAACAGCACATCTGCCGGCCGCGTTGATCTCGGGAGGTTGCATGCCGCGTCAAGTGAGCCGGGGGTCCGGTTCGTGATGCTCCGATCCGGTGCTCGGGAGGCCGGGGCCCAACGCCGTCATGTTTTTTCTGTTGAGCGAAACGGGACACTGAGTCAACCCAGGGCAGACCCTTCCTTCTCAGGCATCAAGGCCTTGCTCGGGCTGACGAGGTCCAGATGTCGGGATTGATCATTGTGGCAGGTGCCGCCATCTCGAGTCATTTGGGCAGAAATATACATCTACATACCTAGGCTGCTAGGCTGCTAGGTAGGTACCCAAGCAGTATCACACCTCTTGTAGCGTGCCAAGAAGTCAGAAGACTAATGCTGCATGCGAGCGCATCTTACACTACTCCGTACGTCCCGTGGATCTCGTACCCATCCACCGACCACTAATAAGGGCACCGGGCACGTTCGACGCCGGGAAGCATCTCATAGGGCTGACGCGTACTGTGTACACTAGATGGATTCGCCGACAGGTCTATTGGGTCCGGATCGAGCCGCACTGACTACTTAAATACCCAAAAACACGGTCGTCGCCCACAATGAGCTGTCCATTTGCCCGGTTGGGAGAACGGTGGGCGGACTTCAGGAGACTGACTGCAAACCCAGAGGTGGTGCTCCTGCTCTTCGCCTCGAACGTGCTCGCGCACGCAAGACTGAATCTCGCGATATCCATCGCGGCGACACGTGCGAGTCTGGGAGGCACGGCCGGGAATGTGCATCCCTGTAGACGGGGCTCTGAATCTCTGATACTAATTTGTAGAACTGCATTGCGGCTTGCTTGTCCTCAAAAACAGCCCTGCTTGGATACCCACTTTGTGGCCGCAGCATCTATCGACTCCTATAGGATAACCTCCGCGATACACAATACACAGTATTGTGCCAATAGCTCGTCATACCTGGCCCCGACGTGTCCGCCTGGCCGATTATCCCGGAAAGTGGCCGACCAAACAAGCGAGTCAGCAGGAAAGCCCGAGAAGGCCCCGACGGATCGATTGACGTCGGGACGTTTCTTCCCTCCAAATGTAGCCCCCACGCTCTCCTTCCAAAATCCCTCCAACCACGATCACGGAGCTCAGGGGTCCACCGCCGCGCAAAAGCGGACGGAGCAGGGTATGCAGACATGCAGGACGTGGGACGGCCGACGGCAAGGCAGAAAATCATATCTGGGTGGGCCTCGAGGGCCCGGTTCCGCGCGAGGAACTCAGGACAGTCATCGCCGAATCGGATGCTGCAGTGCCCCCGGGCTGTAGGGCCTCAGGTCCTGCGGGTCAAGACTGCCCGCGGGCCCGCGGTCAAGGCATACTGATAGGCGGGTGGGAGACAGCAAGTACAAATGGCTCCGGTAGCCAGAGGGGTGAAGCGATATCGTGGGGAGATTGGCGGCCAAGCTTTGCAAGATGGGCTCGATACCACTGAATACCGCGAGTTGCCCAACCGGCTCTCCGGGGGTCGGGTGCGAGAGATTTCGCCTCGTCAGGCGAAGGCGGTGCCAACAGCTGGCCCAGCGGCGACAGACGACGACGACGACGACAGAAGCAGGCAGGCAAGCAGGCAGGCAGGGCAGAACACGTTCTTGATGCTGTCAGGACTTCCACTTGCGCAGTCTGCATATTGAGAGCATGTCGCGTGGGTATTCGGTCGGTCGCCTGCCGAACGGCAATTTTGTGTAGGCATGACAGCAAGAACGCAACCAAGTCGGACACCTGGGATATCTCTGCGCGAGAAGCCGACGCGTCTGCGATATGGACAGCAGTCAGCCGTACGGAGTACAGATGGATGTACAGCATATCTGCCAAGAGGCAACAAGCGCCGCTGTGGACGAACAGGCTAGCTGAAAGCAGCAGCCCAGCAGGGACACATGACCGGCAAAAGTGTGACCCCCGGTTTTTTACCCCAGGCTTCTTCTTGGTCGAGTCGTCGAGAACCTGGAGAATTGGATTTCTTTCGGGCTAGGGGTCCAGATTGGGCTGGGGTCACGGGATGATGATCTTGACGATCAGGATTGACTGTGTCGACACTGTCGAGGCAACTGTCGAAGGCAACTGTCGAGGGCAGTGTCTGACTCTTTTGACAGATTAATAATATAAGTGCTCGGTGCTGCCGGGTTGGGGCTGGGCACGGGCCATGTGTCGAATTGGTTCTGTGAGCAAGAAGAGGCCGCTCGTGAGAACATACTGAAGTCTGACTATCGGACCCGAGAGTTCCATGTTACCTCATAGGCTGACCTCTCTCGCTGACCGCCTGGCGCAGGAGAGTGAAGACGTTTTTGGTCTCGCGGCCGGGACTGGGCTGGCACGAGGGATTCTGAGCTACCGGTTGCGAGGCCCGAGGAAAGGGGCGGCACAGCAGAGGGAGGGTTGCACAGCTACCTAGCTACGTGTAGAGGGCCACAGGCTGCCGTTGGCGCCGAACGGGCGGATGATTTCCTAGCCTGCTTCCCGCTGTCACTGACTAAAATTTAAATGACCCATCCTGGTGGTTCCATCAAAGTTCAAAGTTCTGTCGTGCGCCCGTCACGCAGGACCGCGACGAAGCGGTATGCAAGGCTGGGCCGAGCTGAGCTCTGTCGAGGGTGCGAGGGTGCGAGGGTGCGAGGGTGCTGCAGATCTGAGTGTGCATGTCGAGGAAAGGGGCATATACCACAGTAGGGGAAGGAGGCATCCTGACTCCCCCGTACATACACGTGTACTGTGTAGGGGACCACCAATTGTCCTGCAAGGGACAGGGCGAATTGCATCCGGGGGGGGGGGAGGATATGCAGGAGTGGCAGATGAGAAAGCCAATGAGGGAGCGGTGGCGTGACTGGGCTCACGGCCAGAGGGTGGGCGTATTGGGGAAAGGGGAGAGGGAGGGATGGGCGCGGGCCGACCCTGAGCTGGTTCAAAGTTGCTTGGTGCCCCGAATCACTCCATGCACCCACCCTGCAGCATTGTACAGTAGAGCCCGACAGGGCGGTAGAATTATCGGTTGGTGTCGTGCCACGTCTCGCTCTCTACCTAGCACAGTATTGGCAGCCCAGCCTGCTATGCTAGCTAGCTAGACGCCACGGCGACAAGGCCACTTGACATGTGAGGGAAACAGGGGAGAAACAGGGAGGCACAAGGAGGCAGAGTGATGGGCTTGCTTTGCTGTAGGCGACCTGGCGACCTGGCGACCTGGCGACCTGATGAGGCGTGTACAGACGTACCAAGTTTCATTCCAGCCAGCCACGACACTCTCGATGCCGGGCCATGGTCCAGGTCGTTTTTTATTGAAACGTGTCGAGGTTAGAAGTGAGGGTTCAAAGCCCAGAGCAACCACCAAAACGGCAGGCGGGCAGTCGGTTGGACATCCGGGAAGCGAGTAACCCCTGCCCTTCCTCTCCCTCTGCTTCTGCTGCGTCTTCCAATGTTCCCCGGCTGCGTACACACCTCTATCATGGTGCACCCCCCTACCCAGGTAGGCGGTCGCGTGTCCATGGGTCCCTTCAGTCTTTCAGCTCTTCATTAGTCTACTCCGTACTACACAGTACACCAAGTAGTGCGCCTGAGTCTGCTACCACGCGCTCGGTATATTCGAGAAGTCAAGACGACGACGCCCTTGCAAGACTTCAGAACCCGTCCCTCTACTGTGTATCTATTTCCCTGTCCTGCCGCCTCCCTCCCTCGATCCCTTTCAACAAACCACATCCTGCCAACTCACGATCTTTTTCCTATTCCCCCATTTACCGGTGTTGCTTTGGTTCCAACCTCGACATACAATACGGCATACAAAACAGCATACAATACAGCATACAATACACCTTGCTTGCATTGATTCTTCTGCCGCCCCGCCCACCGGCCCAAAGCTCAAGCCCAAGCCAGAACCTGAGCCGGACTTCAGGAGCCTGAGCAGCCCCACGAGATCTAACAAGCCTGGAGGTCCTCTCTTCTCTACCGTACATACCTAGGTACATTATTAGAGTCTCGTGCCATCACCCGACCTTGCACCCCCAGACCGCCACCTCTCAATGACCTCTGCTGTCCGCCCACTCGCCTTTATATTCGCACAGCAATAGCGTCCCACCTCTGCCCGCCGTCTCCGTGAAACTCAGCACTGGACTGAGCAGCCCTTGGTTGTTGGGTGGTTTTTTTTTTCTTTCTTTGGCTTTTTTGCGTGGCCCACATGCTGCCGTTATAACGACTACCCAATTGCAACTCGCCAATATCCACCGCCAGTGGCATCGTGCCCTGCCCTGCCCTCTTGCTGCCCTTGGCAATAATGACGCGCCTCCCCGCCGACGACTCGTTCTTTCCCTCGCCTGCTCTTGACACCGACCAACTCTTGGCCTCCACATCAGCCACTCCAAGCGCTCAAGCCTCGTCCTCGGTTATATCGCCTCTGAGTTTGCCTGGTGCTGCTCACTACTTCGATCAGGCGCCCCGCGCCTCTGTCACAGGTCATCCGCTGCTAGGCGCAAACAACCACAACTGCCCCCTGATGACTGGAGAAACTTGTGGGCCCCCTCAGGCGCAGCCGCCCAATTTTCTCTCGCCGCATCTTACACCGATTCCCTCCCACGCCCAGTACCAGTTGCAGTTCCAGCGCCATCCCCAGCAGCGTGCAGCCAGCCTCTCCCCCACCAGGACATCCTTCGCCAGAGGCAACACCAAGATGGACGGCTCACGCTCCTCCGACGTCGATCTGCCCCCCACGAGCGCTCCGGGCATACCTGTGCCGGTGGATACCATTTCCGGGACTGGTTCTGGACTCATCACCATTCGGCGGCCGGCGCTACGGACGATATCAGCGGAAAACTCATCCACCGACTCGCAGTCCCTGTCTCTGGAGTAAGTACCGAGAGCAGTTTATATTCTGCGTCTTTTGTGCTTGGGGGCCAGCAGCTAACCTAAGATCCAAGGGCAAGGATGCGACAGGCGTGGGATGAGGAAAGGAGAGCATTGCAGGCAAACCGCGACAGGGCAGAGGAGCTGTATAGGGACGCGATACAGGCGCTGCGCGGGGAGCATGCGGCTGCACAAACCAGGTGGGAGGCCGAAAGGTACCAGCTACAAACGCAGATCACGCTGCTACAAACCCGGCTCAGGAAATCCGAGGCGCACTGGAATGAAGCGTCCCAGAGGGGCGGCGGGGGTTTGGACTCATTCCAGGGCAGCTCATCATCACAACTGAGCCCCACCAGCCAGCCAGACTCCTTCTTTCCCCTTCACCACGACACCAATCCTGCGGATCAAGCAATCGCCATGGGTCACGAAGCCCCCTCAAAAGTCATCGACGTGCAGGAGTATCACAAGGACTTGGAGGGAATTCACCTCAAAGTGAACGCGGTCAAAAAGGCGACCTTCACCGACACGCCATCCAGCAATGGGTCAAAAACGTCGAGCGGGAATGGGTCGCCACCTCACACCCCAGAGGAGAAACGAGAGCTGGCAAGAAAGCGTTGCGCACGTGCACTCAAGGCTGACCCGCACTCGAGGCTCACGATGAATGCTGGGCACACTCCGACTGTGTCCATGTCCTTTGCGAGTACCGGTGCGACCAACACCGTCACCAGTAGCGGGTCCAACACGCCAACTCTGATGAGCGGCGACGGGGCTATTAGCTCTGATGGCAACGACGGTCGCGAGTCCAAGGAGCCTGCCGAGCCGGTAGGAACTGCCATCGACGACGCCGACCACGACCCTGCCATCATGGAACCATCAGATGACGACATGGAGCTCAAGGGCCCACTGACGCTGCGCAACATGCCTGCCAAGGACGAGATCTTCCTGCGGAAGCTATCAGATAAGCTGGAGAGGGTCGGCACCGGTGAGGACGCTACGCCAACCGTCCTCAAGGATGCCGAGTGCGAGAGGGGCGAGCCAAGTGCGCAAGCAGCACCCGCACTAGCCCCAGCAGATGACGGCGATGGCGAAGAGGCCGAGCCCGAAATACCCCTCAAGCTCCGAGAGACGTCAAACTTTGGCAAGCCCCTCGGCTCGCTATAAGGCAGGCTCACAATCCAAAGAGCTCCTTGTGCATAATGTAATCACGTTGCGACGGTCTGCCTAGCGCGATTGTTACAGTCCCATACCCCATTTCTTTTGCGCATCTGGGGTGAGGGGCCGAAGAAGGGTGGATGGATGGAGCCCAGGAGCGCTCGAGCCGCTGTCGCTCACTTGGGACTGGAAGCCACTTTTCAATTTTTTTTTTCTTTTCTGTGGGCAGAATAGGGAACCAGAACTGGACCTGTGGCATGGGATGAGTCTGATTCTTGTCATGGGCGGACATGGCCTCCTCCGTGGTCACGGGAGGAAAGGGGCATTTATGACGGTGGTCCTGGGCAGATGGGTGGACACCGACGGATTAGAGACTTTGCACAGCCTTTTTTGCACAGCTTTTTTTGCACAATACCCCAGGTACAAACCAATGTTTGCATATATGCCTTCCACCCCAACTTTCTCGGGCTTCAAAAGATCAAGCGGTCGTAGATTTGGTTGTGTTCTAGGCTTATTCCTGCATTCTAAAAGTCGCGGCGTGGCCATGCCAGAGTCCCATAACATGCTGCATGACCTTCTTGAGAAGATGCCTGCAAGATCACGGAGTAAAGCAAACACGACAAAACGTCTTGTGGGATATCATCCTATAGGATACCCTGCCTGGTCTGATAAGATTCAGTGGACGAGGCATGTAAGGCGCAAGGTTCTCTGCTATGATGTGTTGTTACTTTTGAAGGTGTGGTCCTGTTACGTGCTGGCTTTGGCAAACACGTCAACAAAAGGCCTCCACCGAGCCCAAAACTGGGATTCATCAGATCAATTCGCTCCAAGGCCGTAAAAGACACCATGCTGAAACCAAAAAAGCGCCGTGCCGGTCCCACCCACAACTAAAATGACCCATGTACGGAGTACACTAGAACTAAAGTCATAGCGCCAACTCAAAAAGCTGCCGTCCCGCGTATCTTTGCTCGCACAATTCAGTCGCTGGGATACCACACACACTCGTCTGGACACACACGTATCCATCCATGCATGGGTGGGTGGGTAGATAGCATCTATTAGTCCGCGCTCGCTCTTGTCACATGTCAGAAAACTGCAAGCAAGCAGGCAAGCAGGCAAGCAGGCAGGCAGGCAAGCAGGCATGCAAGCAAACACAGGCATGCATGCACGCTCAGGTCAGCTTCTTGTACATCAGATCCCCGAGCTCGTCTAGGAGCTCACTGCAGCGGGTTGTCAGCTACTGACTGGTAGACCCTGTGGCACGGTAACCAAAGGGGATTCTTCGGACTGGACAGGGATGGGGAACGTGGGTCTCGCTCCATAGATGCTGTCCAGAAGGGAGGGAAGGGGCAGGGCAGATAAACGTACACCGTCTCCTCAGGGCTCGCGATCCAGGCCGTGGTGCCGACGCTGCGGGCGCGGAAGTCGTTTGCGCCGGCGCTGAGGAACTGGTCGCCCACGTGAAGGGTGTTCTCGGGCCCGAACTGCAGCTTGCTACTCGTGCCGCCGCTTGCCTGTGACTGCTTCTCAAAATACTTCTGGCACACGGTGACGCCCCACGACTTGTCGCCAATGTCCACGAAGACGTCTCGCCCCCCGTTGCTGGTGGTTTTGGTGTTTCTCTTGTCAGCTTGACGTGTCGGGTGTTGCGGAGGAAAATGGGCTTTGGGGACAGGCACGGAAACAAAGACTCACAAGGCGCAGAAGGGGACCCTCTTGGCGCGGCCGGCGGAGCTGAGCTCGAGGATCTTCTGGGTGACGAGGACCGTCTCCTCGAGGGACTCGCGCGGTATGCGAACGCCTGGAGGGTCGGGGATGATGCCGACGGCCCTGTCCTTGCGCATGAGCACGGCGGGCAGGTTCATGGACTTGACGCACTCGCGGAGGGCGGCCTCGGCGTCGTCGAGCAAGGCGGCGATGTCGGCGCCGGACCAGGCCGCCATCTCCGGGGTCAGCCACTCGTGGCGGGGCACCGGGCGCAGCAGGTGCGGGCCGGCCGTGTCGTCAAAGGCGAACAGGTAGTTTGCCTCGCCGCCCATGACCAGCAGGTTGGCCTTCTGCTGGGGCGAGAGCGAGGGCGTGGCGGCCATGGCGTCGAGGAGCCCGTGCAGGCGCGCGTAATAGCGGTCGGCGGTGGTGTAGCCGGCGGCGGTGACGATGCCGACGCGGACGTTGCTGCGCAGCAGGTCCAGCAGGCGCGGGACGATGGGGCTCGAGGGCTCGAGCGACTGGCCGTCGTCGTAGAGGGTGACGTCGCCGTCAAAGGTGGCAAGCTGCAGGGAGCTGTACGTGGTGACGGCCATGATCTGGGCCGAGTTGAGGATGAGGCGGACGTCATTAAACGACGGCGACACGAAGCGGCGGCTCGAGATGTAGCGCTTGCGGTCCTGCGACTTGAAGGCGGCCTCGAGCGGGAGGCGGGTGAAGAATGTGCCCACCGTCGGCACCAGCAGCTTGAGCTTGGACGGCAGGGGTGAGCCCTCGTTGTGCAGGCTGATGTGGTCGTCTATTAATTTTTCGACGTCGGACACTGAGGGTGACGTTTAGTCCAAATATGAAAGAAGGGGGGGATCCGTGAAAAAGGTGATGCTTACTGATCTCAGCGTATCTCCGCGCCGACTCGTCTGCCATCTGGCCCAGGCTGGGCGCGTGGTCCCTGCCGAGGAACACGCCCTGCGGCTGCGAGTGCAGCACGAACGGCACTGCTAGAAGCCCCTTGATCCATTCTGTAGGTATGGGGGAGGTGAGGACGTCAGCAGGTTGGTGGTTGTGTTTGTCTCTGGTCTCTCGTCTCTGATCCGCTCGAGGCGAGGCACTCGACTCGCCGCGGTGATGGGTACTCAACCAGGCAGGCGCCCATCAAGCCTGGAGAGCGAGCGTCGCAGGACTGAAAAGAATAAGCAATGTCCAATCCTGATTCATACCTATCAACTGGTCTCTCCTATGCGTCTTGAGGGCATCTGTAGAAAGCCAAGCAGTCAGCCCCCGTCCCCGTCCCCGTCCCTCACACCACTACCACTACCACCCGTCGTCACTCACTCACATTCAACTCTGTACCGTGAAGTCATAATAATTGATCCGTCGCCTTGCTTCTTGTCACACAAACCAAAAGTCGTGCCCCGTGTCTCGTTTTGTCCTGGAGCGTGTTGTCTCTCACCGTCTCCGCCTTCGCTCAGGCTGCACACGCAGGGGAGAGGGAGCGAAAGCGCAACGTTGTCGTCTGTCGTCTAACAGAAACGCTTGGGCCATGTCGGTGTTCGGCGTACTCCTCCTTTCCTTCCTCCTTCTCCCTCATCTTAACTAACATTTGAATTAATGAATCCTGCCCCGGATGCCAGTCCCAACAGTACCTAGGTAGCATCATCACAGCACCACAGACCTCGAATCACCTAGTACGAGAACAACAGCCAACCAGTCGGTCAGGTCACAGTCACTGACATTTCAACCACCATCCATGCTGCATTTCTCACGACCAGCCAGCTTTGCTCAGGTGTCCGCTACGCAGCCATATTATCTCACACCCCCTACCAATTTCCTACACTTAAGTAAGACTAGTGCTATAGGTATAGTATAACCTCCAGATGTCCTATAAGATAACTTTCTACAATAACAACCTCCCACAAGATACTGTGTTATATAGGCCACTCCATAGAATTGATATTCTATACAAGAAACTCCTAAGTATAGAAAGTCATCACATAGACGCCTATATACCATCCGAGCTCGAGTAGTTTGCCCACAGGGACTCCGCTATGATGTCTTGTTACTTTTTTTACAGGTGTGGCGGCGGTACGCTAATAGTATATGTGATATTCTTGAAAAGATCTTGAAGATAGGAGTTGATGATGTTTGTACGCTCTAATGTCTTATTATTTCATCCTCTTACTCCAGACATGCCATTTTTGGGGTGGGAAGATGGGAAGATGGGAAGATGGGAAGATGGGATACTTTGGGGGCGAAAATATTCTCATAGAAAGAAACAAAAAGATCAACGGACACGCCAGAGATTGAGCCATCGTCAGAGGCTTTCCATATTGTTCCAATTCGGCCCCCGCCCCCCTCTTTATAACAGGACTTGACAGGTAACCATCAAGCCATTGATGAACAAACCCAAAAAGCTCCCTTCGCCTCACGATTTTTTTGGTTTTGGATCCCAAGCTCTTTGAAAATACTTCTTTGGTATCATTCCACGCACATCCCAGCCGCACGTCCCCCACCTAGACGCTGCGCTGCGTACACTCTCCGCTGCTGCCTCAACCCACACTGCCTTGGCCTGACTCGGTTGCCCTGCCTCCTTTGCCCCCGCCGGGCGAGAGACCACGCCCGCCGCACGGGAGGCCCTGAGCCGGCCTAAAGACGCACAATGCGCGTGATTCTTTTCTCGTAGCATCGTTGTCGTCTCAATCACACCGACACGACACGGGACTAGCTGGCACCACCGTTGGCTCCTGCGGCGAGCTGCTGGGCTTGTTGTTGAGCAGCAACCGAGTTCGCATCGGCTTGCTGCACCACAGACTGGATCACACCTTGCTCCTCCGCAGACAGGTGAGAAGACAGGTTCGAATAGAACTGTGGCTGCTCTTGTTGCAGCCCTGAGGGGAAATGCCACGTTAGCGCAGTCGAGGCTAAGAAAGAGGAAGGGGAGACCTGTCTCACTCATCAAGCATGAACTAAAAATCTGGTAAGGCTCGAGCTTGTCGAGAGGTGACTCGAGCAGCACGCTATGCTCCCCGAGTTCATCATCTGAATCTGGCTCCTCGAGATGACCGAACTTCTGTGCCTGCCATCATTGTTAGCCAGCACCCTGGCATCGCTCATGCAGGGAAAGCCTTACCTCTTCGTTAAGGAACTCCAGATATGCAGTGCTTTCATCCTTGGCATCTGCGGGCTCCTCCTCCTGCTCCTCCTCTGCCGCCCATGCAGCCTCGTCGTCACCCCACTCTTCCTCGTCATCGTACGAGTAGTTTGCATCGAGACCGTAGTCATCCTTCATAGCATCCTCACGATCTGTAAAGACATTATGAGCGACATGCTTGACTGCTCCTTCGGGGTGGGACAACTTACTCTTTAACGCAGACGGAAGCGTCTTAAACAGCGAGGTGACACCCTATAGGCATGTTAGCAGGCATGGTCGGGCATGACCTGGGGTTCCGACGGTGATAACATACCTGGAGCAACCGTGGCCACCCAACCGCGACGCTGGGTGGTACTTGGTCGGGGTTCAGGCCCAGCAGGGCGACAATTGCGACGATGCAGAGCTTCTTGTCGTGGACTCGGTGGAATGATTCCATGCTGCCGAACCACAGGCTAAAGAACTTGTTCGTCCATCCTTTCGTCTCGAGTACTTGGAGCGTCAGGATCGGATTGTAGTAGATGGCATTGATGATGATCTCCATCAAGTGGATCTTGTATGACTTGATCTTGACCTCCTCGGTCGTCAGGACCGTCATAGCCATGTTGATAAACCCATTGACGCAGTTGTCAATCTGGCCAGGCAGGCTCAGCATCATGGCCTCGGCCAGTTTGCAGGCGCAGATCCTGTCAATGCCGCCGACCTTGGGGTCGTTGAACATGTCTGAAACCATCGAGTACAGGGCCTCGACGTATTCCGGCTTCTGAATCAGCTGCGGGACGCCAAACTGAACAAAGTTGTCCAGAGCTGGAAGCATGTCCTCGAGGTAGAGCTCGGCTCCTGCCTTGAAAGTACGGTGGATGAGCTCAAACGCCTGCCACATGGTGGGCGAGATGGCCTTGGCGGCAAAGGTACAGCTATCAATAATCTCAAACACTTCGTTGTACAGATCTGTTCCGTGTTAGCATCGCGTTGCGCCCGCGGATTCCGAGGAGGCAGCGAACATACCATACAGCTTGTTGTCTAAAGTGATTTGGATGACCGGCATGAGCACTGCCTCGATGTGAAGCAGCACGTCGGGTGTGCTCTCCAGGGTGAGGATTAGGGTACCGATCGTCTGCAAGACACCTAGAGCCGTTATGCTCTTGTCGTCAAGGAAATCGCCGTACTCGTCGTCGTCCCGTGAGTTGTTCCTCTCCAGGAGCTCATTCACGATTCGGAGATAGGTATCGCGAAGCTGCTCGCTTAGCGCAACGGCGAAAGGAGTCAGTTCCGTAGCGAAGACCTCAACGAAATCCTCCATGACGTTGGCCAGAGCGTCGATGTCGGCCTCGTTCGCCAGCTTCAGGAGCTGTTGCATGATTGTGGGGATGGCTGTCTGCATGCTGGTGCGGATGACATCGTGTCGGATGAGGGGCTGTAGGGCAAGGGCAGCCGTGACACGGACTGGGAGGGCGGGGTCGGCCATGCAGTCCAGGATGTTGCGGTAAATAGTGAGCAGGTGGTTCTGGTCCTTGAAGTCGAGCTGCTCGAACTTCTCAATGGTATCGCATGCCCGCGCCCGGAGATAGCCTTGGGAGCTTGTGAAATCCGGGAAGACGTATCGGACAAGGAAGTACTCGACCTGGTCTGCGATTGGAGACTTCTTGCCAAGTATGACTGGAGCCAGGGTTCCAATCATGCGCAAAGCACCTTCCTTGGATATGTGGTCCTTCTTGTCGTCCGGCGCAGACTCGTAGGTGCTGACAACGTTATTGATGAACTGCAGGAGCTCGAAGGTCTGCTTCCGGCGGTTCTTGGTCAGCGTCACCAGGAAGTTCGTCGCCGACACGTCTGGGGCCGAGACTTCCTCATAGAAGTTCAGTTTCCGGTGGAGATACTCCTCAGGTTCGTCCTCGAACTTCTCGATGTCTTCCTGAGACAGGCAGAGCACTGGAAAGATAAAATGGGTGACGAGGTTGGTGAGGTGCGGTCGAAGGTGGGCCCACATCTCCTTGGGCCGTACACATTCGTCCATGAAGACGATAGTGTAAGACAGACAGGGCCTGCTCAGCCAAGACGTTTTTGCGACCCACTTCTCGATCTCCTGGAGGTAATGCTTGAGGATCTCGGGCGCAATACTCGAGGAGAAGAAATTGGCAAACGCCATTTGATCACCTTCGTTCTTGGTGATTGCCTGTGGGTTACCGTGTCTGCCGCCCAGTTAGCTTCAATACCGAGGCATGATAGACGAGGGAGTTTGCCTTATGTATAGCCTGTTGAGGTTGAAGTACGCCCACTTCTTTGCCTTCCACCAGTGATGCCGTTCGCGCTCTAGGGGCTCATCTGACATCGCAATGGCGGGAGGGGTCTTGGAAACCGTCTGGAGGAAGACAGAGCACCAGCCTATCGTGTTCTGTTGCTGTCGGAGGAAGGCGGACAGGTCGAGCTGCGGAAAGGGACCGGAGTCAGCAGGTACAACTCACAGCAGGATACTCTGATTTGCAAGGAGCGAGGTGGGCATGTTGCTTCTCTACTGACCCATGTCGCGTGCTTGTAAGCTTTTAAGGCAATGTGTAGCATCTCGCCGGCCTCCTCGCTCTCCTGGGCCACGAGCTCGGTGGAAACAGCCAGCAGCCTGGGAAAGCTGGCCTCGATGATCTTGTCGAAGTGCGTCCTGTTCTCCCCATCGCCGGCCTTGAAGCGGTAGGCGCGGCAGATGGCGAGCAGACATTGCAGCCCGGCAAGCACTGACAGGGGGTTGTTGGTGTTTAGTAGTTGGATGGTGAAGTCCATGAACGTGGGCCATTTCTCGGGGAAGTCCCAGTGTAAGATTCTTTGCAGGATGGGGATGAGCTGCTGTCGGATGAGGCCTTGTGACGAGGCCAGGATAGGCAGTAATCGTTCGCGGACTCTTGACTTTTCATCTTCGGCTATGGGATGCTCGTTTGGGAAGTGGTCTGTCCCGGCCCAGGCTCGGTTGACACGGTTCTTGATATAGATGACGGCTGAAGCACACGTTAGCAGTCAAAGCTGTATGGGGGCCCTCGGCTGCGGGGTTGGAGGATGGCTCAGAAGCGGGGGGCATGGTGGAAGTGGTACGCACTGGAAAGACGGTAATTTGTGTCCTGCTCAGACTGCAGGATGTCGAGGAGGGCGTCAAGGAAGCCATTGTGTTCCTCTGCCTGCAAGCACGAGTGGGATCAGCATAGATCGACTATAGAGGGGCACCCATGGACGCTGAGGGCACCAGAGGGCAGTTTCATAGACACAGCAATGGCGTGCCGAGGGAGACGACGGGCGTCGAGGTGAAGATCTCTTGCCAGTGGGCAGCGATGGCAGGCGGCGGGGCGGGAGTCGTCGTACCTGTTTGAGCTGCAACTCGGCCCTCCTGCGAATGTCGGCATCGGCGTCGAGGGTGGCTATTATGCAACTTCGAATAGCGGAGGCATCCATCTTGACGTCAAGATGCGGGCCTTTACATACAGAAGGGGGTGGGATGTTTGCCTCGAGGCAGGAGAGGGAACGGGAGGCAGGGTGAGTTGATGTGTTTGTCGTCCGTCTGCTCTGCTCTGCGGACAATGGTCTGCGGTGCGGTGGCGGTGCGGTGGGTAAACAGGAGCCGCTTATCGAGGATGCACCTAACAAAAATCTTTGGCGGGCAGAAAAGGCCGGTGCAACCAATTGCAGTACAGAACCAGGGGTCTACCGGTCCGCGCGACGGTGACAGCACCGTGTCGAGGCTGAGTGTTTGTCGCGGGGTTCTTTTTCGGGCCTCAGCGTCTGTCTGCTTTGCCGTGTACGTCCGTTCATATTGTCTGGGGATTCACTCTTTCACCTCCCAGTTGTGTCCCAGCTGCTCAGTGCACAAACAACTTGAGAACAATGCTGCAATGGAGCTATAAGCCCCTGCGGCCAGACTGACATGGCAAGTGATGTACCTACCTGGGTACCTACCTAGGTACCTACCTATGTATCTAAGTAGGGCATCTAAGGTACCTAGGTACACACAATTTCGTGCTAACCTACCTGCCAACCCAGGTACAGGAAGCACTTGTATGTAGAAGGCCAGTGCAACAAGTGCAACAAGTGCAACACAACAGCCTTGAAGAGGCTGAACCTTGTGGCCCGGCTGCCGGCAGGCCTGTGGCAGCCAACAGTACCTACCTAGGTACTTAGATAGATACCTAGGTAGCTCAGCTCACTCAGCCTTCACCTTCCAACCCTTCATTCAGGCTATCACAGTCCCATTGATCAGAAACAATGCCACTCATCTTTTGATTAAGCATAGCAAGGAAATTATATCCTAGTGTTTATCTAAACTTCCTCTCTTCAATAGAATAAATCATTGAAAAAGTAAGTACAGTTAATAAAGAAACAAAAGTCAGCAGCATGCTGCACTGCACCAAGGACCAAGCAACAAGAGCAGCAACGCTGAGGAGGATGCTTGCTGGGTCCCACTAGGGGGGAAACGGCATGCACAGGCAACATTCCATTCAGATAGCCAGCCACTTTACGTATTGATCAGTCAGTCCAGTCAACGCTTGTTGCTTCCTGCCTTTTCTTTGTCCCTTTTTATTCTGCCTGCAGGCTCCCTATGTGGTTTCCTTTACGCTAACAGGACAAGGTTAGGCAGCTTAGAGGGAACAAGGGAAGCAAGAGGAGAATGCAAATTGCACGTGCTCTTCATGTACCTTGGTACTTTATACCACAGTGGTATATTTCTAAAAGTTCTTAACTAGAGTGTTTTAGACTATAATCTACAAAATATTTCTCTATAAGAGGCCTACATTGTTTATACTAAATTAACTAGGTGTTATTAGTATAACTCCTACATAAAATTAGGAACGATTAAATATATATAAGATTTAAAAATTTGAAAATTTAATTTTTTTAAAAAAAAATATAAATAAAGAGAGAAAATAAAGGGAGAATTAAATATAAAAGACTATTATATTTCTATTTTTAATTTTATTTATATCTTTAAGAGTAGTATTATAGTTATAAGCTAATTAGTTATAAAACTTACTAAGTAAGTCCTTATATTTAGCTAGAGTTTTAAAACTATAAGAAACTATAAAACTATAAAACTATAAAACTATAAAACTATAAAACTATAAAACTA
>MAVT02000188.1:0-45609 GCA_001702395.2 Diaporthe helianthi | reverse complement strand
TATTTATAGAGATAGGCTTTTTAATACTATATTTTTTTATAAATACTAGGTTTCTAAGTATTTACTATAACATAAAGGGACTATATACTTAGAGGTTATCTATAGATTAAGAATAATACTATCTTATAATATAGGGCTTATATACTATTACGAATAATAGATCGTTGGATTTGTAATTATACTTTTTTAGCTAAGCGGTTTATTAGGCTAGTAGTTCATAGAGAAGCTATCTTACTTAGTTAATATATAATAATTATATTAGTATTTTAACTAGGTAGACGGTCTTTAATAATAGAGTATGGTTTTCGCTTAAAAACGGAAAGCTTTTCAAGCACGTGTTAGGTCTTCTGTTCTTCAATTCTAGACGTCGACTTCGCGGCCCTCACTTAAGTCAGTCTTCCGAGGTTTCCGTCAAGAGTTTCCGTCAAGAGCTGTGCATTACGTTTGGCTGGCTTTGGGTGGCGTCGCATGATCGTCCACGGCACCAGCCGAGGAATTGCACACCCTTAAACATCCTCAAGACTACTTCAGTCCTAAGCTCGCTTCTTTCGTGAACCCCATTTCGCGCAGTTGTTCAAAATTTACTGGCCAGGATAGGCCAACATACACGTCCGCTTGACCCTCCTAGACGCAATGGCAACATACCGACAAATCTAGCAGACCACGCTGGCATGGAGCTAGGTCCACAAGGTGACCAGCGATGTCCGAGCAGGATCATTTTATCCTTCTGTGAAATGACAACAGACAAACTAACACGTGAGGGCCGTCCTCCCGAGATCAGTCACCAGTCAGCTCTAATGTTTTCATCCTCAGTTATATCTCTATAATTTAAACGTCAACTCACAGTAAAAACAGGAAACTATTATCAAGTCGACAGTCACTTCGTGGTGCACAACTATAGAACCGCCAGGAACAGGGATGAATATATATGTCTCGAATTTTCCCTTCCAACTCCTGGACATTGAAGTCCGGAAGAGCATGTACATATACCAGTACAATGTACGCCGTCCTTCAATTTGAATATTTACAAATCCAAGCCCCCGAAACTTTTGAGTTTCTCATACAGTTAGTTCATTATCATGAAAACCGAACCCAGTCCTGTCACGAATAGTACCATTGCACTATTCGAATAAAAGCGACGCCGCTATCTGCCATAGGCACATAGCGTATATATCGTGACAAGTCCTTTCACATCTCTCAAGCCACCCTTACCTCTGATGCAATGGCGTCCATAAGAGTGGCCATTCACCTCATACAGGGACTCATTTTCACATCAGCAACCCAGTCATACTCATACGAGTTCACCTTCATCGCAGCTTCCCACTCGGCCGCCTATTCAACGACCCTATGCTCTTCTTCATCCTGAGACCAAAGGAGCTCACGGAACGACGCAACCGAAGTGCAGAGTCAGATACGGATGCGAACTCGGAGCCGCCGGCGGCGACGCCATGGTCCTTGATAGCGCCTGGGCCCGAGTTTCCCTCACTATCGGCCGAGGAGGTCGATATGTGCGTCGAGGCCCTCGACGTCTTCCTGTGGTGGTGGTGGTGACCGGAATAATCTGAGCCGCCGAGGACCGAGGAGGGCGGCCGCGGGAAGCCTGTGCCCTCGATGCAGCAGCCACAACCTGTTGGGTGGGGTGACCGGCGGTACCACATTGGTTGGAAGTCGGCCAACTCGTCCTCTTGCTCGTCTTCATCCTGCTCGTCGTCGTAGCTGACGCGGGCTGGTATATCTGCTAGGCCAAGGCTTGAGCGCCACTTTTGTTTCATGGTCAGGATCATGTGTTCCGGATGCATGGATTGAATTCTGGGGTATCTGCCTACCATGGGTGTTGAGTTGACGATTGGCTCATCGAATATAGGTGAGAAGGTTGAATCGCTTGACCTTTGTGGCGTTAGCTAACGTGATTCGATGGACAGACCCGGTGCGCCAATGCCACGATGGCAAGACTGCCTGTGGTCAACAGAGATATGGAAATGGTGTTATTACTTTTGTAACGACTTTTTCCTCATGTCGCCCAAGAGATGTCGCAGCCACAGACGAACCATGTTGGGCTAGATGACCGGAGTTAAGTGGTAGTATTTGGGCTTAGAGGCTTGAATACGGGTGATACCGTTCAATGGTGAGGAGTTTTGGACGGTGTGGCAGGTGTGGCACAATGGTGAATGAAGAATATTACAGTAGTCCAAAAAGCCGGGGTAGGTCAAAATGCGAGTGACAGGTCGTCCTCCATGCCGACTTATATCACAACACCAAACCATCGGATCATTCCAGAGCCCGTCCCATGTGGCGTCAAGATGTGGGGACCATCCGAGCGAGGTGGGATGAATTAGGTTTAAAAACCAAGACCGTCTTTCTCGTTTGGACACTAACATGCAGAGCACTGACCGCATTTGCAGGCACTTGGCCCCAGAGGCGACCGTCCCTCCCCCCCTCGACTCTAGTCACAATACACACGTCCCGCATGTTAACACCTGCTGGCCCAGGGGCCCGTCTGTGCGCCCAAGGGATCTTGCCCATCTTCGTCCAATGTCAGTTTGTCAAGATCGTGCCTGTCAACCCATCCGTGATTGAGGAGAGCACGGTTGGAGGTGGGGTTGTTAATATGGCGCAGGCCGATGTGTCTCATTCCTAAAGCTTACGCTTATCTGTGTAGCAGGTGGAGGTATATGGGACGAGTGAGAGGGCCATCAGACTTGAAACGAAACAAAACGAAGGGTCTGCAGGGGGAAAGAGTGCGCTACGGATGTTGGGCAACACTCCAGCCCCCCACCTGCGGGCCACACAGCCAATTGCGGAGCAGCAGGGCCGCGGCCTAGTGCAAGGCACGCTCTGCCCCGCGGCGATGTTGCCCTCATCGAGTCGGAGCCGTTGGCTGCTAATGCGACCTCGCTACTGCAAGCACGAGCACCAACATGAACGGCGTCCGAGCACGACTAAGAAACCCCCTGGTTAGTTTCTCCGTCACCAGCCTCCTCTTGTAAAAGAAAGAAAAAGAAGAAAAAACCTGCAGAGGGCTGGGACGTCAGAAGACTGACTGGGCTTTCTTCAGCGCCAGCCAAGCGTCGCAGGAACCCGGCTATATTAACCTTCAAGGTTGGAAGCGACGACTCGAGATAAAGGCGGGGATGAGGAATTTCAGTGTTCGGCAAGTTACCCTTATTCCCTTCGGTGATAAGCTAAAGTCTACTATAGTATTTCCCCACCCCACCTCCCCGCTCAGTGAGCATAACCCGTGACACGAATTGTGGATGCCCTTCAAAGTTCCCAGGTCTACAGGTTGCTGACTTACTCTGTGAACGACCATCGGTTGCAACAATCAAAGCTACCTCCTCTCCCTGCACTTCAAACTCAGATAGATGCCTCTCGCTGATTCTGATCACAAGCTCTGCGCCCACCCCCGGCAGATGGGTGTCATAGTTCACGGGCACGACTCGGACACGCCAAGATGGCCGTGATACCACCGGCAGATGTCCAAGTTAGACCGGGACGGAGACCCCGAGCCCCTGTCATGAAAATAAGAGAAGGCGTCATAAACATCAAAACGTCAGCGCCGTAAGCGCGCCGGCCCGCATCACCCACCTGGGCAGGGCTCTCAAGCGCGTTGTGCTTCCATTCGCCAGGTGGCTGATACAACGCCGTTTGTTTTCGCTCGACTCTTTGCGCTTGGACAAGTTTCCCCATCACTGTCTCGTATGTGAAGAGTTCATTGATTCTATCAGGTCGTTCTGTCGTTTTGTATGTGAGGCTGTTTCGTCGTGTTCGCGATGCGTTCCGTCGTCGTCATCATCATCAGATGCCTTCATATCCCGTCATGTTTCTCATCACTTGTACTCATTCCCGTCAATCATAACCGCCTCGTGGATCCCACCACTCCACCCACACTTAACCATCCAAAACATGGCAAAAAACGGCGTCGTCATGACAGCCAGCACGCCGCCGAGGACAAGCTTAAAAATCTCAGGCGTCCACCGCGACGGGTAGACCCAGTCGCCGCCTGCGCCGACCTTTGACCCGACGGCGGTGAGGATGCCGACCGACGGGCCAAAGAGGATGCAGAAGCTCACAAACGCCACGACGAGGGCCCGCACCACCTGCGCGAGCACGTACAGCGCCTTGCGCCGTATGCTGCCCCGCCGCTTGCGCAGCTGCTTCGACTGGTCCAGCAGCATGAACCACCGCAGCCAGCGGCCCAGCCGCCCCGTCGAGCTGGGCTCCGAGATGAACCCGATCGGCTGGATGTTGCCCTTGCGCAGGTCCCGGTTCACGACGGCCATCTCGATCATCCACGTCATCAGGCACTGCACGATGATGGTCACGGCTGTGTCGCCGGCTAGTGTGTTGGGGAACTGCCACAGCCTGATTGGGTCGTCGGTTGTGGTGTACATGGCTGTTGGCTCGTCAGTCTCTGTCAAGATGGGTGGACGGACATTGGTTCGCTCAGTTATGAATGAGCCCTGAGCCAACAGATGCTGGGGGACGCGGACGAACCATAGGCGAGGGCAAAGTTGATGCCCCCCGATATGACCAGGGCACCGATGCCATGCGAGCCAGCAATGTACAAGAACTGGTGCAGGGTCAGGTATGAGCTCGGCGCCCTCTTGTCCGGGAGGTTGACGCCCAGAGGAGGGGTCTGGCGTTCAGTCGTGGTATAGTTGCTGAGCGGCAGGCCGGGCACGTCCTCGGATGTCTCCCGAAAGTTGGGCTTGGAGACATTCGTCCACCAGGTCTGCAGGACGTTCTTTGCTCCCCTGGCCATCTTGACTTGGCTCGGCTGTATCACCTGCTCGGTGATCTGGAATCGTGCAGTGGCAGTGGACCCATATGTGGAGAACAGAATGGTGAGAAGGCCGAAGACGGGATGCCGCAAGCGCTCACTGCACTCCCGGGTGGCACCAGCAAGTGCATTATATTAAGATATGAGGCGGCACCAGTGTGTTGCCTCCTGCTACGACACCAGGCATTTTCCCTTAGGCAAGTGGCCATGGCTGGGCACCGGCCTCCTGTGGTCACAGCCTTACCACGAGGGATCCCAGCCCGGCATTTATCCTTGGCATATATGCAGCACGCGCCGCCTCTTACTGCCACTGGCGCTTGCACATGGGGCTGTATGATTGGGCTAGTGTGCATGATTGATCAGAGAGGCAGAGAGGGTTATGTTAACAAGGCTAGCGAGTCGGCGACATGTGGCATTCCAGATGTCCTCGTCGGCGCAGTTCAGCCCCTGGAGCCCCCAACGACGGGGCCGGTGGTGCACATGTGTTGCCTCGTACTAACAACATCGTGAGACGCCCGCCTCAATCCTAAGCATCACATCTTTTGTTCTTGGGAGCATGATAGATCTACGGATATCACAAGGTCCAAGGCGACTGTGCACCTTGTCATGCTGCACACAAAGTATTCCGTATAGCAAGACGTCATCCTCCAGCTGCCAGTGATCTGCAGTGTGGAACGTCGAAACCGTCCATTGTCCAGCATGGAGCCCAATCGAACATTGAACCCAGGCATAACCCAGGACAGTGGTGCGAAATGCGGGCTAGAGTTCCCTCCCATTCGCTCAAACACGGTCAATGCGGACAGCCCACGGCCGCAGGCGAATGAACAAGTCCGCCGTGAGAAAAGGGGCTTGGCTCGTCTAAAACTTCGGACGGTGACCCAATCTACCCCTGACTCTCGCCGCGTCGCCACCTCCCGTGCCGTCACGGCCCAGAAGGTTGCGGACCAGGAACAAAGTTGCAGCCGTCTGAGGGCTTTTTTTCTTCCTTTTTTCTCCCCTCCTTCTCTGGATTTAGTCTTCCTTTTTGCCTTCTCTTCCACCCCCCCCCCCACACACACACGGGTGCGCTGTGCCATCCTAAGCTGTTGGTTAGTTGTAAAGAATCGAGTTTCCGGCCTGGCTTCGAGCGCATGGACCGCGACCTTTGCCAAGCCACCCCAGACAGCGGACCGCCCTGGTCGTTTCCGCGCCGTGTCATGCGGTGATTCGTGCGCTGGCACCGTCTTGCCTGGTCCGACATTGCCAACGGTGAAATCTGTGGTCAATGGATGTGATGTGACGAGGACTCGACCCGAGTCGATGACGGTCCAGCGCCCTCCACCGGGCCTAACCTTCCCTCCCATGTTTTTGAGCAGGCCGTGGATTTCTACTAAGAGACTGCTCCGTACAGCTCTGGCACAATATAAACCTCTCTGCACGTTTTTCATCTGGGGGGATTCTTGCAGAAGACGCCTGGGTCATCTAGAATCCATGGATGTGTCGCCTCACCGGCAGGGGTCATTTGCCTCGCTGAGTCTCAAGGGTAAGGGCCACATATTGTGAGGCTGGCCTTCTTTTTTTTTTTTTTTTTAGGCGCAACTTTTTCCGTGTTCGCTCTCGCTCGTGTTACATGCACAAAAATCATGCTCTTGTTAAGAATACGAGTGCCAGCACATCAGGCATCCAAAAGTCGATTCTCGAAACGCGGGCATTGAGATCCCAAGTTGCACCGTCGTTTCGTTTTTGCAACGAGGGCAAACCAGGCCACGTTAAAAGTCTATTAACTTTGAACGCAGTGTGGCTGAGCAGAAGAAAAGCAAGAGGCCGCGGATAGACAATAACTACAACTAAGCTTTTCTTCACAGAATATTCCCTCAGACGCTACGAGTCGCACAATCACACTATAGGTATATATGGCAACGGATATACTCCATCCACCTGCAAGCGCTTCACTGGGAAGATAATCAATCAGTGACAAGCAACTATCCAATGTGCCTGCATGTTGTCTCCAAGCCCAAAGCTCTGATAGGCGGAAGGCTGTCAGTCTGGCACACCACGTATGCAATCTTGCTCGGCCGTTAAGAAGGCCTCAAACTTTACGGTGCGAGCCGGATAATTCTATTGGCAAATCCTTTTAGTGTCGGAGGCAGGGTTTTGTATCTGATTGTCCCATATGATACGTCCTGATAGGTATATGCGAGCACAAAGTCAGCATCTCCGGCTTGGCTGAGAGCGAAGTATGGGTCTGTACTCCGTACACGAGAATGGTTCACCGGTTCGTATTGAGAACCAAAGTACGACAGCACATTTTTGAGCTCGGCCACACGATATTTCTATTTAAGGCGAGTATCAATAAACCCCAGGTCTGAGCCTTAGTTACCAGCCCCAGTATTCCCGTCACGTCACATGGAGTCGACTGATAATGACGAGCCGGGTTTGTCATGTCTGTGGAAATGACCATCAATCTGATAATGGGTAAAACAAATCTCTGATGGGTCTGCGAAGGTCCTTCAAAAAGGCACAGTTTTGAATTTACTGAGCAGAAATCAATCTTTGGGCTCGAGCAACTCTTCCGTACCCCTACCCAAGAGTAGCATCTGTCATTCCATGCAAAGTATTTAATGGACTATCTGCTCAATATTCGAAATTTGATAATGCATGTGTCAATTGCAACCTGCCAGCAGCCTAGTTGGTACAAAACTCCCCTTGGCCCTTAGGAGTTCTGTTAATTCAAACATAGCAAGTGATGCTGCCACTCGACTGCTCCACAAAGAATACCAGGTATCTACAACATTCTAGCCGCCTCTTATCCACAGAGCCCCCTTGAATTTTGAAAATCTAGAAGAGAGACATTACATTTTGAGGAAACCTCCCTTTCCAAATCCCTGGCAAGCCAATACTCAAGTGATCTCAGTCTGAGACCATCTATGCCGCAATGCACATCTGCGCAGTTTTTCCCCCACCCACCTTGGTCACTGCCTTGAGTGGTGTTGTTCTTAATCCGTAGACGACCCGAAGGCGTACGGTCCCTTCATACAGTGGTCACTGCCTTGATATTCAGACTTGCCAACCTATCAAACACCTACGATCCACGTCTTGAAAACCTACAGTAGTGAAAAACCAATGAGGCGACTTTTTGTGGCGTCAAGTAGTTCGTCATAATGAAGAACACTTTTTGCATGAGGGCCGGCACTTGTAGCCGTGAGACCCACAATGATTTCATGTGCCTTGCAGAGCTGCTGCGCGAGAACAGAACAGGCTTGGCGTGGGCCGTTTGATGTCATCTCAGGGTTGAACCACTTCTCGCATTATGACTTGTGACGTATCACTCAGCCATCATTGATGCTTTGCCTTCATACTGACGAGCAATGATAGTTTTGGCCACATATTGATGCCGAATAGCCAGAAGTGCAGCAATACAGCAGGCAGTCTGGACCAGATAAAAGTGGAATGGAGTGAATTATTGCACACAATGACGAAAGCTGGCAGGCAGGAAGTACTTGGGATGACAGCATTACCAACTGGACTAATACCAGGACAAGAGACATACCTAGTACGTACACAATAGCAAATAGATCTATATAAGAACTCAACATGCCTGCATTTCCAGCTTTGAACTAATAATAGTCGACACAATCAAAACCACAAGCCTACAAACTTCCACTACAAACTCAATTGCGCCTTCCACACCCAACAAGCAATCACCAACCCCTACTCCCAACATCATGGACGCCATCAAGAACGCAGCCCAAGATAAGCTCGGCAAGGGCTCCCAGCCCGGCAACAGCGCCGAGCGCTCAGCCGACAAAGCCGTCGACCAGCGTATGAAACACCCATTGTCATCATCCGCCCCCCTCGTTGTCATGGGATTCTGATAAGCTAACTTGACCCAACAACAGAGGTCAACAACGCAACCGGCCAAGCCGGCGTCCCCTCGTCTGCCAACGGCTCCATCAACAATGCCGTGAACAAGAAGGTCAACGAGAAGATCCCCGGCGGCAACTAAGCCAGCTGGCTTGTAATGTCAACAGTTTAATCGACATGTATGATATATCAAGGAGGGATATCTGTACGAGAGCGTTTCGAATATTTACAACAGAAGAATAGTAATTCATACCCCCAGACACAATATTTGAATGTCCTCATTTACTTGCATTTGAATGTGGCCCCGGTGACCTTGGAACACATGCACTGCTCACCTCCAACCGCGACCCAACTCATCTCAATACTACGACCACTTAGCACCACTGAGAGCATTGTACTGTGCCGTAGTAATAGGCAACACACCGCCATGCCTCAGCCCACCAGGGAAATTCGCAGTGCTACTATCCGCCCAGCCGCTATTGCTCCTAGGGTTCGTCGTAGCAACCGGCGCGTAGCCGTTGCCGCCGTAGTAATCAACAAGCAGGTTCACCTTACCCGCCACCGTATTATCCCAATACGACGCTGGGCCCTCGGTCTGCGCGCGGATGTAGGCGCTGCTGCCTCCCGGGCGGGTCCAGGTGCCATTCAGGCCCGTTGTCGAGTACTCCACAAAGACGTTCTTGAGCGTCTCGTCCTTGAGGAAGCGGAGGTAGGTGTTTGGCTCGCTGCTTCCGTAGGGCAGGATGTTGAGGTCGATGATGTTGGTCGGCGCTTTGTCGATGTATGTTGCTGGTGCGCTGAAGGTCTTGAAGTCGCTGGTGTCTGTTGGTTTTGGGGTCAGTGTCAATCAATCTTCTCGAACACATGCTGGGGCCTGTCTAGGGTCGCTGGACCTGCACGACGAGTGAAACGCGTTGAGTGGTACAAACACATCAAGCCTGGTGGCTCGACATATGAGACACAGGGACAGAAAGTCATTGCTTACATGCAAAGCGGATCTTGATATTCGATGGGGTGCCGGTGTGGGCCGTGTCGGACGCCGCGTAAAACTTAGAAGCCCAGTGGACCAGGTACTGGCCCTTGTTGGCATCCCAGATAGCCTCGGGGGCCCAGACCATGCCGGCAGTCTGGTCTTCGACCTGGACGAGCCTCTCGTTCGTCCAGTTGATCAGGTTGGTACTCTCCCACACGAAGATGCCGCGTGAGCCGGTCCTCTGCGACGCATCCCATGTCGTCTGCAACCCGAGTCAGCATCACTTCAATGCCGGCACACAACAAGCTGCAGCGCTTAGGGTGGCAGTGAAAACATACCTTTGCAATATCAAGATCCGTGCCAACGATATACCACTTCTTGCCAGCCTCAGCTCCGCCGCCGGGAACAATCGCCGGATCCCGGACGCCGCCAGTCCCTGCGCTTGGCACGATCACTGGCCTGCCCCCGTTAAGCGCCTTGAAAGAGACCGCGTCGTTCCCGTTGCTCAGATAGAAATACACATCGGGCTGGTCTCCGAGGAAGAAGGCACCGAGATAACCCGTCAGACTTGGGTCAGCCCGCCGTTCCGGCAGCCCAAGCCCCCTGAGATCCAGGTGTTGAGGGCTACGCGCCACCAGTGCCAGAGAGGAAGAGGCAAGCAGCAGCGCTGCACCAACAACAGTTTTCAGGAGCGAGGGCATTGTCGCGTGTCGTCTAAAAGAAGCACACCCGAAGATATAGAGGCTGGCGGAGCTCGGAAGGATTGTTTTTAATAGGAATATGGCGCCCGCAAGGAAGACAACCTTAGGAGTTTAAAACGAAAACAGAAATTCGTACAACCAAAGGTCGCACACCCTCTTAAAAGTAAGCCGGCTGTAACTAATTAGCGTACGCTATGAACCTACCTGCTATAAGGCGCCCGCTAGAAGCGCGCCCGCTAGAAGCGCGCCCGCTAGAAGCGCGCCCGTTATAAATATACTTTTACTTTTAATTATTAGTAGAAAATTTAAAACAAGAGTATTTAAAGGGAGTTAAAGGGGAGTTAAAGTATAGTTTAAGTATAAGATATTATAAAATAAGCCCTAGATTAAGTTTACTTATATATAATTAAGCCCTAGTTATATTAAGGGTTAGTATTATGCGTACTAGTTAATATACTCGCGTTAGTAAATTAAATAGTAAGCTTATAGTAAAAACAAATTCGTGTATAGCTGTGCGAATATCCGACTTCTTCTTAAAAATCACGTCTCGGACGCCCAGCACGCCTTTGACCTCCAGTAAACTCCACCATGTATCGTGACCAGTTCAGGCGGGGTCTGATTATATCAACGTTACATTTGGGCGATCCCCATAATTCAAGCTATGGTGGTTGGGGTGAAATGCAAACGGCTACTACTCATGGCGGGAATCATGCCGGATAAACCAGCACGTTTCGCTGCAGAGCAATAGTGGACCCAATCTACGCGAACATTGCACCGAATAGTGTGCCGCGTGACCAGCAAAGCTCGGTGAAATGTTCCCGCCCGGTACGGGTCTATCCGCCGGGTTCTGTAGCGGTCCAATAGAGGACCGCTTAGCCCCGGACTTTCAGGAACAGGTCCTCTCCACCGCCAGAACAGCGGCTCCGTGGTCCCCGCAATTAAAGCTGGCTGCAGTGAGGCTGGTACTCCGTATTGCCAGATGCGAAGAGGGGGAGGGGAGCTGTCCCTGTCAGAATAACGAGCCTTGTTTATTCTTCGCCAAGCTCGCTTTCTTCATGCACGTGGCTGTTCGTCGTGCACAGGAGGCCGGCCCACCGATCAGAATTGGACCCGGGAAGCACCAAATTGAAGGCAACGCGACGCGTCTCCAGCGCGTCGGCCGAAATGGAAGTCTCTTGCGAGTCCAGTAGATGGCTGTTATCGTCGTCGAGCGACTGCTCGCGCGAGATTGATCTCCCAGTAAGTTCAGCACCTTCCGCGAAGCTTTCGAAGCTCCTCTTTAGCAGGTGGCTCCCTGTTTCTTGCGTGGCCGTGTTTTGACTGCTCTCCGATTCCTCGAGGGTGAGATCTATAACCTCATGTTGCAGCAAGGAATTGGTGCGATGATCCTCGCTAGTCTCATCCCTGCTCCCTTGATCTTCATGGTGTACAGAAGCCGCAGTTGCTTGGCTCGGTCCTGCGCTCTCATTCTGGCGAAGCAGTTGCTCATGAGTGACATCTTGGGCGGGTGACAATATCTTAGCCACGGGAGATGACATCCCGGCAACTGGGGATGACTGAATGCGTGATTCCGCAGAGATCTGACTCTCATGTTGATCAGTGTCCTCCATGCCCAGCTCTGAGGCCAGCTGAGCCATGTGCCTGTCATGTTCAAAGACATTGCCCGCGCAGTGATCACCAAACAGCCCCTCGATGGTGATCCCTGAATCAAGCGTCAGTTCAAGTAACTTGAGAAGACCAACGGTGAACGATCCTACCTTTTTTAATCCATCGAATGGCATCAACCGTGCACGGCCAGATGTCCTTCGGCTTGAACGCTGAGACCAAGTGACACAGCTCGCCGTATGAGGAGTGACGCGAGAAGGGAATATTGATCCGATTGCTTAGTGTGGTGGAAGATCTGTGGCCCCGATTCTCCTCTGCCGCGGCCACGAGGGACCGATAAACTGTAAGTAGGTCATTTGTTTCAGGCGTTCCAGTGTTTTCGAGAAGATTCAGCACAAGAGGATGCTTGGCGGCTATGACAATCGTCAGGAAATTATGCAGTAAAAGCTTGATGGCTTCAGGACCGTCGCGGGCCGCCGTTACCCTGCGGTTATTTTGTGAGCTTTCTGGATGAATTTTGGATAGTAAATATACTTACCTCTCCAACCATTGACGAAGGTCCTCGGTGGTCAGAACGAGTTGATCTGTGTCTTCTAGATCTCCGGCTCCGCCACCAATACCTACTTCGACCATGTCATCATTATTGCGAAGGTGAGCAACGATAGGTGTGATCCAGACTACGTTGCTGGCGGCCGTCTTCTGCATGATCGGGCAGCCAGCGCCCTTTTCGCAGCTGTGGAGTCGGACATTTGGATCTCGAGTTAAGCAGCCAGGATGAAAACGATTTCCACACGAGAAGCCAGTTAAAGCCGGGCCTTCAGGACTCAAGTGGACAAAGTCGTTGTCGTGTTTGACTCGAAGTGACTCGTAGACCTTCATCTTGTAGTCATCAACATGTATCTGTGTAACAAATATCAACACTACCCCAAGGAAGGACACCAGGTGAGGAACATACCTGAGTACCCAGGGCCTTGGCCAACGCGATCCAGACATCCTCATAGCCATAGGTCCAAGACGAGAAGTAGAAGAGAGTATCATCAGGGTACTGGGCAACTTTCTCAAGGAGCTCGCGAAGGCCGTCGGCTTTCGTCTGAAATTGGACATCTTCGGTGAAACTCGTATCCAGATAGATCTTGTCCAAGGTCTTGAGCTGTGATAAATCCCGTCCAATCGTATACTCTGCAATGCAAGGGTTCCGGATCAAGGCTTCAACATGCCAAGGCTCGCACCTGATGTCTCCCGTGTAAAGAACAGCTTTGCCGTCTCCCTCGAAGACTGTCGGGTCAGATAGAGTCACTTGCAGCACGGGAATTCTGTCACTCACGGAACATGACAGCACCGGGGCAGTGGTTTGCATCGAAAAGTGTGACCCGCACCGTTGTGTTTGGGGTGAGTTCGACATCCGTAGGCGTATTCAATGGCAATGCTTTCTGAGAGGCGTCAGCCGTACATCGTGAGACGCGGAGACAGGTGAGGTATACCAAACGATTTTTCTGATGTTTGTAGGTGATCTCCTCCGTTTCCAAAACGCCCTGGGCAAAATTGATGCGGGACGCCTTCCGCTGCAGCTTCAACAGCATCGCCCTCGTCGCCGCAGAACAGTATACAAGACGGCCCTTGAAGGTGTCAAGTCCAGCGATATGGTCGCTGTGGATGTGACTCAGGAAGCATGCCAGCGGAGGATCATCCACAACGTTTCGAAAGTAATCAACTGGGGGAGAGTATTAGAGTTATTACACACTTCCGCAAAATGGTGATCAGGTGCCCACCTCTAACTCCGGGGAACTCCTTGATGATTCCGTCGAAAGTGGACATGGTGTAGCAAGTGTGGTGTGGTATGCCACGAACCACAATGTGATCTGTTCTGGGCTCTAGGCTAGATGGGACTGCATCAGAAGGTGATGATGCATGTGGCGACCTTGTGGTGCACAACTTTGCACAGCTGTGACGAGTGGGCAAGTTGGACGTGATGTCCCATGGCAAAAGGGCGACGCTTTTTCTCGGAAATTTGAAGGGCCTGTCTCTTCCATCTATAAAGAAGTGAGACCATTTGGGTTTGAAAGGATGTGAAAGAGAGATGACTGGAGCTGTTGACCTTCGTGTTGCAGGCAGTGAACCTTGGAATGCTGTGACTGCCTGTTCGGGATGAAACTTACTTCTTGGATAACCCTAAACCCTGACACCAAGGGGGGGGGCACCATGGGGGTAGCATCAACCTTCGGCACAGCTCAAGTGAGGCTTGGAAGAGACCACAGTTTCTAAACCACATGTGCATCAGCCCAGCCTCTTGATAACAAGCAGCAACTGATACCAGCAAATTCTCTGACATTGAAAGAGGTGATAAATCATTCATTACTTTTTCTGGAACCACACAAAACCAAGCGAAATAGGTGTTGCAACAAACTTTAAAGTACCCTACTCATGGACAGTTTCCCTGCACTATTTAGAAATGGAGGCCAACCAATCCTCCCAAGGTCACTGCAATTACTTTTATGCCCCTGCACCCTTGCTAAAATCACTTGCATAAACACAGAGACTGTGCATGGAATTTAACTGATGAGACCCAGCCCTTATCTCTGCTTACTCTGCATCCTTCAAATGGCTTGTTAATCAACCATCCTTCACGGAGTTTGGAGCGGAAATGGAGGTAAGTGATAGCCAGATGTGGTAAGGTGTGCAGGTGGGGAATGGCTTACACCTGGACGTAGGACACAACACGGAGGACTATATCACCTATTTAGTCAAATGGCTTGAAGGCGAAGGCTTTATAAGGGTGCTCCTAAGAGCGTGCTGTTGTCATGCTTGGTAAATTGGTTCACTCAGAACATTTGAACACCATCAATTCACACTAGGCCCTCCTAATCAATCCCATCCCCTGAGATCCAACCATTTATTGCCTAGCCTAAAAGAAAAGACAATAAAGGAGAAACCCCAGACCAACAAACACAAAAACATGTCCCAAAAACACATCTTCATAACCGGCGCCACCGGCTACCTAGGCCAAGTCCTAACCGAACACGCCATCGCAAAAGGCCACACCGTCCGGGGCCTCTCCCGCAGCGAATCCAAAGACGCAAACCTAACCCGGCTAGGCGCAACACCCGTCCGCGGCTCCCTCGAGACCCTCGACATCCTGCGCGCCGAGTCCGCAAGGGCCGACATAATAATGCACCTCGCCGACCCCCTCCTAGACCCAGGGTCTGGCTTCAACACCCCCTACGACAAGGTCCTAGCCATCGACGCCGCAGCGGTGGACGCCATGGTTGCAGGGCTGGCAGAAGGAACATCACAATCTTCCGGCAGCCCGGGCGACGGCGACGAGAAAAAGACACTAATCACCACCTCAGGCACCATGATGGCAGCCCCCGACCCCAACGGCGACGAGACATCCGAAGACGGCCCCGTGAATCTCTCGTCCCCCATCACGCGGTACAAGGCCTGGGACCACGCGAGAACCGCGGCCGCCAAGGCCGGCGGCGGGGTCAGGGCACTCTGCGTGCGCCTCGCGCCCTTCGTGTACGGGCGCGGCGGGAGCGGCGTCAGGATGTTCATGGAGGGCGCCTCCGCGGCGGGTGCAGCGACGTACGTGGACGGCGGCAAGACGCGGACGACGACCGTGCACGTCGACGACGCGGCGCGGTTGTATCTGCTTGTTGCGGACAAGGGCCGGGCTGGGGAGGCGTATAATGCCTCGGCCGAGACGGGGGTCACGATGAGGGAGCTGCAGGGGGCTATTGCGGAGGTGTTGGGCGTGCCTGCTGTGGATCTTTCCAAGGAGGAGGCGATGGCTAAGATGCCGCCTTTTCTGGTTCATTTCTTGGTTGTTGAGAATAGGGGCTCGAATAAGAAGGCTGTGACGGAGTTGGGGTGGCAGCCGTCGCAGCCGGGGATCGTGGAGGATATCCTGAGAGGCTCGTATGTCGACGTTGCCAAGAGTCTAGGCAAAGGGAAATGAGCGAAAAGAATGTGATTAGGTCACTGAGGATGCAGATACCTACCAGGGTAGGTAGGTAAAGGGCCGTGGGTCTTTTTTAAAGATCAAATAAGCATTATCGTCTCGCCGTTAAATCTAGGACAAACGTAACTATTATACATTGTCTCCCACATGTGTAACAAGTGTGTGTTGTTCATAATTCATGCCCATACATTGATCAACCTCCAGCCCTGGCGGTTGTAGACGTGGTCCCGACCTTCTCGAGGTCACGATCAGCCGTCTTCTCGCCCACAGCCTTGGGCTTTTCAGTAAACTTCTCGAGCTCGTTCATGGACTCTTCCGTCTTGTTGTACCCGCTGTATAAGAACCAGAATATCCAACCAGCACAGAAGCACGCGACTGCCAGGCCAGTGTACATCCAGAGAAGCTTGGGGTCAACGGCGGTGGGCGAGAGGGCGATGGAGAGGGCAGAGCCGAACGCGTTCGTCAGTAGGAAGAGAGACATGATGAATGACTTCATGTTCGCAGGGGCCTTGGTGAAGGCGTACTCCAAGCCGGTAATGCTGGCAAAGATCTCGGACAGGCCTATGAGCAGGTACGCGGGGGCCTGGATGGCAACGTGGATGTCGTTGGGCGCATAGGTACCGTCCTCTTGCAGGGCGGCAGGGCAGGCGGCGACCTGCTCATAGCATGGGCCGGCTTGGTATATCATCTTCTGAACCCCGGCAGCGTAGGCCATGGCGCCGCTAGCGAGCATGAAGCCGCAGAAGATGCGAGTTATGGGCAGCATCTTGAAGCCCATCTTATTGAGCATCGGGTAGAGGAAATAGTCGCAGATAGGGATAAAGATGATGATAGTGATGGGATCCCAGTTCTGCATCAGGTCGTTCGGAATGCCGTGCAGGTTCATCTGGCCCGCCTGCGAGATGAAGTTGTTGAGCATCTGGCTGTAGACTACCCAGTAGATGGGGAAAAAGACAAAGACCTTGCAGGCGACCAGGGCCCTCTTGACCTCCTCGACAAACAGGCCGTCCCAGGTGATTTCGTATTTGCGGCCGGTGCAGAGCTCCTCGTGGTATTCGGGCTTGGCGGCGTCGTAGTTGCCCTTGTGTGTCATGGCGATCCACATGATCTTGAAAGCCTTGGGGATGATGCTTCCCTGGGGAGGTCGCAGCTTGTACTTTGACTTCCCGGCCACGAGAACTGCCACTCCGATGAGGAACATCAGGAAGGGAAGCAGGTAAGCGGCCCAGAAACCGACATTGGCCTCGAGTTCAGTGGTGGCGATGCTGGAGAGAGATCCGATATTGATCATCATACTATTTTACCGGATTAGCAAAAATGCGATAAGGAGGTAGCCAGCCATCAAATACTTACTAGAAGATCATGTAAATTCGCTTGATGGTAGTTGCGGGATCCACAATGACCCTCTCCCCGGACTTGAGTGTCTTTATTAAAGGCACAGTGTTGTCGTACTGCTCGGCGATCAGTGGGGAGACGTTGGACTTAATACCACCGGTGCCCAGACCAATGACGATCATGGCTGCAATGAGGCCGCCGAGAGCGGCGCCATTCTCGATGGCAACGGGCAGCGAAGTCAAGAAGAGGATCAGGTTTCCGACGATATAGATGAGTGCCGAGTAGAAGATGGTCCAGTATTTGCCAAGCCACTGGTCACTAACCACGGCGCCCAGCACTGGCGTCACGAAACACCAAAACTGGAAGAAATCGGTCAACCCTGAGATGGCATGTTAGCGCAAACAAGGCCCAAAGCGTGCAACTCGGTGGCGGCTGCTCAAGTGAGGTCCGAGGACTGCTGACCTGTAGCACCGGTCTGGCCCAGGCCAATGGCGCCGGGAAGGCTGTCGTGGTAGCTGTTTTCGATGTAATTCTGGAAGGGACCAGAGAGACCGTAGTATGTGAAGCGTTCGCAGAGCTCGATGATGCAGACGAGGAAGGCAGCCCAGGGCAGCTTGTCGGCGACCCGGCGCAGAGTCTGCTTCTCCTCGTCGGATGGCTCGTCGCCGTCGGCTGTCACAAAACTTGCAGCGTCGCCAGAGGAGACGCCGTTGTCGTGCCCAACTGGCTCGATGCCACCCGCCATGTCCTTGTGATCCTTCCTGAGAGGCTCAACCGCGGTGGCGTGTAGCTCGGCTGCGCTCGATTCGTGGTCCATGATGGGAGGGAAGCGCTCAAGCTGTGACCAGCGATGCGTGGGAACCCAGGTAACAGTTTCAGGTTGACAAAGTCCCATACAGGCTCGAGGTGGCAGAAGAGGGAATCTTAGTTTCCGGGGCAGTGGCAGACATAAATAGTAAGTACCTAGGTACATACTTAACCTTAAGTAGGCACTTAAGTAGGTACCCTAGGGTTAGTGGTGGTTCTTTCCAACGGCCATCGGAAAATGAGACAAGCACATACACAGTAGACACCAGTTGACTAAGTATACGAAACAAGAATATGTGGGGCCCTTTTATCGGTGGCCATGTAATACTCGCGCATAAAATTTACCTCATGGTAAATGGCCGGCCGAACCACGGGGATTTCATGTCAAGGGCAGTCGATGGTCATGCCATTAGTTCCACTGCCAGGCATGCAGAATGTGTGGTCGAAGGCGCAAACAGGGCAAGTCCCGACTCCCTGGGGACCGACCCACCCACAGCAGCAAAGCTCGGTCCAATGTCATGAGATACCTAGGTACTGGGGATCCAAGCCAGACTGCAACGTAGCGAGCATTTTGGCAGTGCAACACAACGCCCACAATTCGTCAATTACTGTGTGCCAATCAGGCAGCTCGGAAGGCCACTCGAGAGTGATCGTCGCCCCCACTGGACGGACGACTGATGAACGGGATTATTCCTTCGCTCGATGATCAGCTCCCGCACCGCAATGCTCCGCGCCCCTATCTCGCGCGTAATTCTTACAGTAGAGACGAAAAATGAGTCGAGGTAGTGGGGACCCAGCCAGTCAGTCTGGGGCCGGAACCTTGCCGAGTAGGAGTCAAGAAAGAGTAAAAAATCATCAACTGGGAAAGAATCCTACAACGTTGCGGTGGTTTATTTTATCGCCCAAGTACTTAGGTGCTCGGTGTCTGCTGTTTCTACCATTCTCATGCTGTGTGTGTATAGGCTGAATGAAAGTCGCAGCCGTGGGCAGCTACCCTGCTACCCTTACAGGCAAGGCAGGTGGCAACGAAAATCAGTCTCCCCATTTTATTCGTATTTTACCGTTGCCTCGAAACAACACCTGAGTTGGTGGCGAGCTTTGTGGGGCCAGGCGGCCTTGACGGAACTTTGGGGCTTGATGGCTCTAGAGCTAAGTACAGTAGACTATAGTCTCAAGCTATCTGGGCCATTGAAAGATCGGATCTTCGGCGCTCTCGCCAAGTTTATTTCGCCTTCTTCTCCACGTTTCCCAAACCCGCAGCAGTCTTCAAGATAAGCATTGTGGCGTCCTTTTTAGCGTGTCATCACCCACAGGCACTCAACCAGACAGGGCAGACAGGGCAGGGCAGACAGGGCAGGGCAGACAAGGCAGGCTGTCACCCCAAAATCAGTGGCAGCACATACCCGCAGACCCGCTGCCGGCCAGCTACGCCTTCGGACCGCACCGAGTACCAAGAGTTCCCGTTGCCTTGGCTTGAAGAGCCGCACACAACGACATCTCGGCGTGTTGCTTGGCGCTTCTCAGTGTTGGCTCCACACACAACAACAACCCACAAAAGGATGAGCAGCCCGGGACTCTGGGGTACACCCATGTGTATTTGCCACCAGCCTGATGCATATTTCCGGCATTGCCTTCAATCACTGGGCAGTACTCCGTACGGTAGCTCTGATTCACTCCTCACAGACCTTGATATCAGACGTATTCCTGACGCTGCACTGATCCAAGAAAAAGCGACCTGTAGCTCTGTAGATACATCTCAGCCCCCATAGCCTAAGGACGGTCCACCGTTAGGGTAGTAGTAGTAGACGCCTACTAAGTCGCCAACACCTACACATCTTACTTAGGTATAACTTACACAAATTGGACGTAAACTAGATATAAGATATATCTAACAAGTTTTTAAAAAGTTTAGTGTTAGTTTTTAATTTAAATCTAGGCTTTTCTTTAAAAAGTTTAAATTCTTACTTTTTAACATTTTATTTTCTTATTTTCTTATTTTCTTTATTTCCTTTCTTTGGTGTTTTTTTATTTTCTTTTTTACTTTTTCTTTAACCTTTTTACATTTTTTACGTTTTCTAATCTTTACATTCGGAAAAAATAAAATATTTTTTATTTTTATTATAGCTAAAGTATTTCTACTAATGTATTAATAATACATAAGTAAACTAGTAACTATTTCATTTAAAGGAAAAAGATTCATTAATAATGTAAAAACTTTTTATAAGCTTAAATAAGTAAAATAAGTCTACTTTATACTATTATATACTAAGCTTTAAAAGTATTATATAATAGTTATTATAAGCACTATTATATTATTCTTTTTATCTTAATAACTATCTTTATATTTAATAAAATCATTTTAGAGTAGGAAGCTACCCTAGTATATAGATAAACTTATTTATTTTTCTCTATTTCTATTACTATTTATAGTAAAGCTATTAGAGCCGTGTATTTAAATAATAGAACATAGTCACCTTACTTAAGGTTATTTTATAAGTAGTTTAGTTAATTACTTTAAAGTAGTTTTATAGAAGAAAGTAATAGTAGTTTAACTATATTATATAGTAAATAAGACTTTTACCTAGTATTTAAGAGCGTTAGAATAGGTTAACTATAAACGATAATACTTTTACCGTTAATAGCATACTAATTTATATTAAATGTGAGATTCTAGCTATATAGGTTTATAAAAGTAATTAAAAATATTACAATAAAGTTCCCTATATAGTAAAACTTCTTAAGTTTATTTAAAAAGATATATTATATTTTTATTTTTTAGGATACTTACTAAAGCTTTAGCTTAGTAAAAAAGCTTAAAGAGTATAAATAGTTAATATAAATTACTTAAATAGATTTCACAATTTTAAAGATTTAGTAACATCTTTAAATATTTTACCTTAATTATATTAAAAATGAGAACTTAAATATATTACATAGTTATTTTATATAACACTATTAGTAAAGGTATAGTTAACGCTATAAAGGAGAAGAGTAAAAAGCGAGTTAAATACTAGCTTAGGGCTAAAAGACTAGTTTATATATACTATTTTAGAGCTTATAAGAAAACTACTAAAAATAGACTATATAAGTAGTTATATCGCTACGTAGATTAAAAATCTTTTCTACTTAATAATTTAATACTTCTTTTTACCCTATTCTATATACTATCTTTTTATATATCATACACGTATTTTCTATTAAAAAACTATGTTTTTTACCTTTTAGTATTTTATTATATACGAATACTATATAAAAGTAAATAATACTATTAAATGCGCTTTAAACTTTATATATAAAATATATTTCAAAGTTAAGTATTATTATTTATAAGACTAATAAATAAGTAGTTTCAAATAAAATCTATATTTTTAACTATTACTTTATAAACTTAGTAAAGTACTTATTAGAGCTTGAAAACTTAAGTAAAATTACTTATTAAAGCCATTTTAGTATAAAAGAAAAGATAAGTATATATTAACTACTAATAATATTAGTTTTAAAAATAATTCTTTTTATATACATTTAATTTAGTAAGTTACTTAAGATTAAATATAACTAAAGTATATTAAGTAAAGAAAATAGATCTACTTATATTAAAATCGTTAATAATATACTTAGTAAAATCTTTATAAGTTAGCTTTCTTTTATTTAAGCTTTATTAATACTTAATATAACTTTTTTAGGTAGTATAATTTGTATAAATATTTAATTCAGCGTTTGAATTACCTTTTAACGTCTTAATAAATTCCTTAGTAATTTTGTAAAAACGTAGTTAAAGAAAGACTTTCTCTTTTAAACTATATATCTACTAGTATTATAAGTAGTAATATTTATTTTCAACCTCTATATTAGATAAACAGCTTAAGACGGATCAATTATATAGATTTTATGCTTATAGAGATTTCATATAATAAAATACTATGTGGGAAAAAGTGGTCTTTTTGGTGGGAAACAAGTGTGCGGGAAGGGGGTGGTGCGTGAGTAGGGTGGTTGAGTTAGTTAATCTATAAAATACTACGGAGATTAGCTGCTGAGGTGTAAGCAGAACGTCATCTGACTAATTCCACTGTCGAGACTAACCTCCACACAACGTCTACGGTCTAGATGTCAGCCGCAGCCTCTTCTCCATCCATGACCAGTTGAACCAACCCGCCAGAGCATGCTTATCAATGGTCTACAATACAATCGAAGACTACCTCCTCCATCGATGCACGTAGCAGAAATCATAGGGGCGGATCAATGATCATCAAAATTGACAACCGACTTGTTGGATACGATAATAGATTGCAACCAATCACCTACGCTCGCTCCCTAGGTATCGGAACACCAAAGGAGATCTATCAGCCGTTACCAACTCAAGTACACCATGGCCTCGATAGAGGCAATAATTATCGAGGCTATACCCGCGGCCAGCATACCGTAGACCACCCACCTTCAGCCACCCCTACCTTCGGACCACGTAAATTTTAACCACGCTATATAAAGTAAGGGTATTTAGATAGCTATAACTTAATCAATTCTAATAGTATGTATCTAGTAGCTATATGAAAATAATTGTAAGAAGTTGCTTTATATCTACTTAGTTGTTAAATTTTATAACTTTTATATTTAATTCTCTCCTCTAAAACCTCTAGCTTAGATATATCTTCTTTATCTTCCTCCTACTTAAATTTAACCTTAACTTAAGTAACTTTATAGCGTTTTTAAGGCTATAGCTTATCTTTAAGTACCTCTATAGTAAGGTCTTTCTTACTTATTCTAAATATAGTTATAAATTTAGTATTAGGGTTAAGTATAGCCTTATAGCGTTTTATCTTTTCTCTAATCTCTTTTTTAACTTTAAGGCCTATATTCTCTCTTTTAAGTAGGGTTACTTAAGAGTATAGGTAATTAATCTTATTAGTAACTTATTTAGCTCTATATCTAGCTATTTAATTATCTCTAGGGGCTAGTAATATTATATAGTCTTTTATAATAACCTCTCCTTTAGTAGATACTTAATTATTAACTTTATTATTAGAATTCTTATAATCTAACTCTTATAGCTAGTTAAGAAGATCTTTATCTAGGTTTAGATAGTATTCTAAATACTATAGTACTTTTTTTTATAATACTAGGTATATTCTAGTATATCTAAATATATTTTTAATAGTCCTCTTTATTATAGCTTTATAAGCTTTAAGGAGGTATTTAATAAAGTTAATCTTACCTATTAGAGTTAAATTAGTATAGCTAGATAGCTTTTCTATTTTACTATTAAATACCTTTTTAAGTATACTAAATATACTATTATTAAGAGGCTATAACTTATAAGAAGTATATACTAGTAGCTATAATAGGTTAATATTATACCTATAGTATATAGTTATAAACTTAATACTTTTATAGCTATTATAGCTATTAAGAATTAAAAGAATAGCCTAGGATTTATTATAATTTTAGATTTTATTTATTACTAAGATAAAGATACCAGTAAGCTAGTTAATAGTAATTTTATAACTTATTTAGCTATTTAGAGAGGCCTTAAAACTATTTTAGTAGTATAATCTTCTTAAATTCTCTTATAAACTACTATTATTAGAGGTTAAGGCCTTTAAATATAAGCTTAGGAGGTAAATAGTAGCTAGTTATAGTTATAGAGTTAGTTAAAAAGAGTATCTTTTAGTAAAAGAATAAGAGGTAAACCTACTATTACCCTTTATAATTCCTCCTTTATTTATATTAACTATTAAGTTAGGCTTAATCTATTTAAAGTCCTCTAGCTTATTAAAATACTTGTTAACTACCTTAGGAGTAAATAATAAGAACCTTATAGCTTCTTACTTTTTATCTAACTTTAAAATAATCTTTAAGTATCTCTTTTTAAAGCTATTAAGCTAATTCTTACTTAGGGGCTAAGTATTACTATTTTCCTTAAGGATTAATATAATAAGGGAATAAATAAAGGAACTACTTAGTATATAGCTTAATTTTTCTTACTAAAGGATCTATTTAATAATATCTTCCTTTTAATTATAAGAGAGATATTAAGTAGGCTATATTTACTTATTTAAGGGTTTAGTACTCTTTATTTACTTTAGTAGTATAAACTTAGGTATACTAAACTAGTTAGCTACTAAATAGGGTATAAGGCCTTTATCTATAACTATAAATACTATATTATATATTTAGGACTATTCATAGTCTTTTAATCTGCTATATAGCTTCTTTTTAGGTACTATACTAGGTAATTAGGTTAGTAGTAGAGTAGAGAAGTAAACCTTAATTTATAAGAGTTATTATCTTAGAAGGTATATAATTAGTAGGGGATTCTACTAGGCTATACTACTAGTAGACCCTATAGTATACTTTTTAATACTTGAAATATATAGATTTATTAAAGAGCTTTAGATTAACTATAAGAACTTTGTAATAACTGTAGAATTGAGTAAATGGGTGTAAGTTTAAGACCCTTACTTTATATGGCGTGGCTAAAATTTACGTGGTCTGAAGGTGGGGTGGCCGAAGGTGGGTGGTCTACGGTACTGCGTAGTCCTCTGAGTAGCCAAACGGACCGCGTGATTGACAGAACCAACAGCAATGACCAAAGTCCCCACGATCATGCCGGCAGTAGGCCCGTCACGGAGACAGAGTTGCAGCAGGATAGACTCGCTTCCGCCCCATCTGGGACCGCAATCGCACTGATAATGGCTCCCCTCTGCCTGTCCGTATTGCTCTCCTCTCTGGACTTGACAATTGTGACGCCCGCGATACCGTCCATCGCCGCCGAGTTCCAGTCCTCGTCAGGCTACATTTGGGTCGGCGGGGCCTTCATCCTGGGCAGCACAGCCGTGACTCCCGTGTGGGGCTCGGTTGCTGATATCTGGGGCCGGAAACCTATCATGCTCGTCGCCCAGGCCTTTTTCTTCGCCGGCAGCCTGGTTTGTGCTCTGGCGCCCAACATGGATGCCTTTATTGCTGGTCGTGGCATCCAAGGCGTTGGTGCAAGCGGCATGGGAATCTTGGTGAATGTGATAATATGCGATACCTTTTCGATGCGGGACCGTGGACTCTACCTTGCTATAACGTCTGTTATGTGGGCGGTTGGGACAGCAATTGGGCCCATCCTGGGTGGCGTGTTCACCACCAAAGCTCATTGGAGGTGGTGCTTTTGGATGAACTGTGAGTCCCGTCAACTAATCGCATCCACATTCCCTTGCTTGGGTACTGTAACTGCTCTCGCACAGGCTCAGCTAATGCTTCCTGAATTCAAAGTGCCAGTCGGTGGCCTTGTGTTTTTCGTGCAGGTCTTTTTTCTCACAATGCCTACGCCTCACACTCCTGTGCTGGCCGGCCTGAAGGCAGTCGACTGGACAGGCAGCTTGCTCATCGTTGGATCTGCCCTAATGGTCCTGCTCGGTCTGGAATTCGGAGGCGTCACTTTTCCGTGGTCGTCTGTCGCCGTAATTTGCCTCATTACTTTTGGCACCGTCGTGTTGGGCTTGTTCCTCCTGAATGAGTGGAAGTTGGCGATAAATCCGGTCATACCACTACGCTTGTTCACAAATGGTTCGACAATGGCGGCTTACATTGTCTACGTTTGCAATTTCTCCGTCTTGATCGGCCTCTCCTACTACCTTCCCCTCTACTCGCAGTCTGTACTTGGAGCAAACGCCCTGGTATCTGGGCTTCACCTCCTCCCTCTCATTGTGTCCAGCTCCCTTGTCGCCGCCTGCACTGGGGTGTTCATCCAGAAGACGGGCATATACCTCCCAATCATGTACGGTGCACAGGTCCTGCTCACTCTTGGTTCTGGGTTGTTCATGAATCTTGCATTCGAGAAGAGCATCACCAAGCTTGTCATTTATCAAATAATCTGCGGCGTTGGCGTCGGCTCCAAAATGGAGCCGCCGCTCCTGGTAGCACAAGCTACAGCAACAGCTCTCGACACGGCCGCTGTTATTTCGACAATGAGCTTTCTGCGGTCGATATGCACGGCAATCACAGTTGTCGTTGGTGGTGTGTTGTTTCAAGGTCAGATGTTGGCGAACAACAGCGGGCTGTCTGCACAAATCGGCCAAGAACTGGCAGCTCCATTTGACGGTGAACATGCTACCGCGAGCGTGGAATTGATTGGAAAATTGCCAGTCCATTTGCAAGATACTGTTAGGCGTACGTATTTCCAGAGTTTACGCGCAATATGGATTATGGTAAGTGATCGGCGGATTAAGCTGTGTAATGGCCCGGGACAGTGATCTCGGGTGTTGTTCTCTTGTGCTAACTTAATGCCATGCTACAGTGCCTGGTTGTTGCCGGAATTTCGCTCATATCGAACATTTTTGTGCGTGCTCATCACCTAAGCTCAGAGACCCAAAGGGCTGTCCTTGGGCTTGAGAGGTCTCGGCAACAAGACAACATACAGCAACGACAGCTCGGTACTCTCGCATCAGATCGTTCTATTGAACTCTCTCGCATGCGAGAAGAAGCCCTACGGCAACGTTCATGAGGCCTGCCCGGCCCGATAACCCATATACCTTATGAGCGGAGCGGATCTTGTTTTAAGATCATTGTTGAACCGGGGTATGATGGGAATGCTGCCAGGGGTGATTCATTGTCATGAAGGACTTGGCAGGGGGTTGGCGGCACTTCATACATTTCGTCACAGTAACACCGTCACACCCACGTAAAGTTGCATCGTGCTATGTTGGTATCTTTTGCTTTGCTTCATTCTAGTTTCTTTGGAAGTTGTTCCGCGGACTTTCTATCTAGAACATTGAAGTCATGCTAAGAGGCCATCACTTAGGAGGCTTTCGCATAGAAAATTACGCTTATAATATCATCCTACAGCAAGTTCAAATGTTGTCTTGTAGGAGTTTGGAAGTAGATACATCCATCCCATGGGATGATCCAGTGGCCACGTAGCGGACACTCAAGTAGAGCTTGTATCATCCATATTAACCAAGCAGCACCTGGTACAATGCAAATGACGTCCATCAATCAGGTCATGCAATTGAATGAAAGCCTTAGAGCAGTGACCCACTCTTGCAAAGCCAAGCGTTGGCATGGTGTGAGCCCATTGGAGCAAGACTGGGTGGTCCCAATTTCCTGAAGTCCCGAAGAGAATCGGATCACCACGGATGCACGGAGTCAACGCAACCCTCTGAGAACAGGGCACTCGAGACGTGCTTACACGTATACCGTACCGAAGAAGAGCCATGGAGACTCTACTAGTAAAGACGCTCTTACCCATATACGTCGGCGACGATACTGGTGAATGAAACTGCCCAAGGCTCCAGCAGCAGCATGACCGGCGATCATTCAAAGTTGTAGTATTACCACTTGTCAGTATGCGGCCTCTGGAGCTAGAGCCTGAAGTGAACCCTTGGGAAATTTGATCTCTTGCAGAAAACTGAAAAGCACCTCTACGCTGATTTACTTCTTGAGTTAGATCTGAACGTCGAAGCATGTGTTTCTATGTTTGCTCTGCTTTGTACGTGGGCTTAAATTGAAGTATGACCCAAATCATTGCTTCTTCGTACGCCTGAGTAGCGAAAGAGCAGCAAGTACCCCGAGAGACCCTATCTATCACCAGACCTATCCCTAGACCTGTCACCTCATCCTCCATTTCCATGGCTAGGCAGCAGACGGGACGGGCAGAATTCCGCTCTCTTGCGGTGCAACGATCAGCAGGAAATTGGCTTCTCCCGGTCCCTGGGGCAAACGCGGATCTCATTTAGCTCGTATTCATATTCAGGGGTTTCCCATAAATATTTTTCCTTGATCTTTCGCCCCTGTTTGAACGTAGATACACTGGCGTCAGGCTGGGATAACAGTCTGGGCTCATCATCATCAACGCAGGTCACTAAATTGGGAACATTGCACAGTGTTAGCAGTGGTTGACATGGGCCGGTTACACTGTCGAGGCAAACAAAAAGGAGAGGTAATCGACCAACTGAAGCTGATCTGCATGGTGGCAAATGACTGCCCTGACTTCTAGTTGAAGGAGGACGTCAGGTCTGCCGATCCCATCGAGGCAATGCTCACCAATCTGGTAACCGCCAGGGAAACGCCTGAGGTCATGATATCGATGCGTGAGAGCATCCTGCTCGGTCTCATTCTCCTCGGCTGGGGCTGCGGCTGGGTCGTTGCGGTGGACAAAAAGACAGATAAGGTTCCTGATGCTCTTGAAGGACTCGTTGCTGGACTTAGCTGCTGTGCCCTCTTTGACGGTGGTTTCATTTGCCGGGGAACTGTCGCGGTGGACTAGGGTGGAAATAGCATGTTTCAACCCCATCATCGCAAGGATTGCCGGGGCGGATTACGATAATGACTGACAGTGACAGTGTCCCGGCACCTGAGAGACGGTAGGTGGAAGTGATCCGAGCCGATGACGGGCTGTGGTTCCCGATAGACGAACGCAGTTGTGGAGGGGCCTGAGTGGCCTGATGGGGTGGTAGACTTTGAAGTTTGCGTCTGTACCTAGGTAGTCTAAGTAGAGACCGACCTATTGCTGAAGTTACCGGACAGCACATGCAGAATTAAATAATTTTGCTATCACGTTCGTAGTAGCCTCGTTGTATATCGATTCAACAAGATTGAATGTGTTACATCTCTCCTGATTTTCGTGGCCTAGAACCACATCAACTTTGCGAGTGCTTCAAATGTTTTGTCTGGAGCATCTGGCGTCCACAGAATCGATTTTAAAAATTGCTCGCCGACGGCAGGCGGCCCATCGGGATCCGGAGATCGAAGCTGGGGATTTGATGTGCAGCATGAAGCTGAGCACCTTACCGAAGGCGAGCCTAGACCCACGCTCTCGGCCGAGAACTTAGAACTTCATGCGAATTCTGGGCGCTGGCTGGCTGAGGACGGTCTGGGCATGTCAACTGGTGGGGACTGGCACGGCCCTGAAAAGACAAGAGCACACTAAAGAAGGCGGCTAGAGTCTCTGAGTAGTGTACTTGTGAGATCAAGTCCTGACTCAACCTTGGAACACATTAAAAACCGGCCGGCTCGGAAGATAACGTGCATGTGCGCGGGTAGGGATACACGCGTAGGGCTTGGAAACGACGACCTAGCCTGATTCTTTAAGAGCCGGATCCTTGGCGGCGTCTAGGGTTCCTGTTGTCTTTGTCCAACCAACCGGCAGCAACTCGGGTCCGAGTCTCGCGGATGCAAGGGAGAACCAAGCAGCCGCGCTATCGCCTTGCTGCCTTGGAACATTTGAAGTGTTTCATCGATGACAGGGCTAGGACGCGTTGTGACGGCAAGGGTCGCGGCTATCTGGCCATGGGGGTAAGGTTTGGCGATATTGATCTCCGGCAAAGCTGAGGGGGGGAGGAATGTGCAGCGGCGTGAAAATGTAACCTTGTTCGTCATCACTGTGACACTTGTCGAGATCCATGAGCCGACACCTGTCCTTCCAAGGTTCTTGGTATCAAAAGTTGCGAGATGATGATTCCTGGGCGTGGGTGGGTGTTGTGTTGTGCATGCCGCATCCATTTTATTCCAAGGTTGAGTATCGACAATTCACAATACATAACTTGCAATGCATCGTATATTACACTGAATTAAAGCTACCCAGGTACACCGAACAATTCAGTCTCCATGATTCCGTTCCCGCACAGGCCCTCGGGAGATCGTCACGGTTGGTCCGACTTCCTCTGGTACTGCGTGGAGGGGCCCGTATTTTTAGAATTAGAGTTTGAAGCTTGTTCTGATTCGTGGTCTCTCACACCAACAGGGATCAGGATGCTCATTACGACCTCCTCCCGAAAACCTGCCCTGTTGACAAGTTGCCAGGTTCTCCGCAAGATCCGACAGCTTCAGTAAGAACTGTGTATAATTGGCGAGAGTTTGCATGACTACGAGTCGGTCCAGATGTCGGATTCATGACAGCTTCAGATTGAGGCTGGGACAACACAAGGAGACTCTTCAGTCAACATCCGCCTTCAATATGCGGCATGCCAATGGGAGTGCGCGCCGCTGCGTATGTACTTACTAATAAGTAGGTATCCAATCCAACAGCCCAGAGAGCCGAGAGAGACTTGCACCTTGGCTAAGTGAACAAGCTATCACAGTTGCGTTGATCTTGCCGTCACAATTCTTGTACACCAATACGTACAATCAATCAGGTTTGAAGGTTGAATGTGATCAAAGAGGCATTTATCAACATAATTCAACAGCTATAAACACTGACCAGGACTCCACTGTCTTCAGTGAATATCAAATCCTGAATGACTGGTATCGAACCATTGACAAATATATTATACCTTTGACATTCGTCTCATTTTGGGCAGATCTAGGCGCTGTGTGGTCCCTGACAGGACTAGCCTTTGGCGGCGATGGAAAGTCTAATCATGCCCCGTCGGCCATAGCCGCAGAGACGGTGCCATCAATTGATTGCTATGGGTATCTGTCGTCTCATCCGAGGTCCAATTACGTCCTCCGATCTATCGAGTGACGGACACCAGTTGACGTCGGCCCGGGAGCAGACACAATATGGCAGGCCGGACGTTCCATCAGACCTAAATATGACATACCTAGGTACCCAATCATTCCATTTTGCCCCCACCATGACCTGTCACCTGTGACCAAGATCCCAATGTCAGCAGCTCTCAGTGATCATCGCGAGGATCAACATGCATCAAAACCTGCGCCCTGGCCGCTCTCTACCCGGCTATCGCGCAGGCGACAGGAATTTGCCATCGGGAAAGCTAATCGTTTATATTCCAAGTTTATAACCATCATTCACATCAAATCGGCTGCAATGTGAGCCGATCCAGCCCTTGTCCCATGTCATATTTACGTTTACACAAAGTAGCTTGAAGGTTCTGGATCCAGACGATGAAGATTCACCAGCGCAAGACCCGATGTCAACTTCGAAGAATAGCAGGGTTGTCTATGTAGAATGCGGCACCTTCACGGAGACCTTTCAGGATGTCTACGGCTGCCTCATGGTTGCCCAGGTGAGTTAGTACCTAGGTAGTTTGAGGTTGTCACCTTCCGGAACTTTCTACTGCGTTTGGAAGTGTTAGCCCGAGTACATGGAAATTTGAAATATATTGGCTTGTCCGAGACCTTGACAACATGTGATAATACATATTAGTTGACTGACTGGCTGTTGACTCGAATACACGAGCAGCATTGGACTCACTCAACCAGACACGCATGTCGATTGATTCTCGCCACCATAATAGCGTCGCATCGTGCTTCACGGTCCAGGCTCTGAAGTAAATAAGCATGTAGTGATGAGACCATGTACCTTGGTATGACTTCAAACGCTACTAGTCAAAGCTTTTCTCTCACACTAGTAGATGAGCTTCTTTTCCTCGGAGCTAAGGCAAGAAGATGGTGCATCCAGAAATGGAGACAGCTCAAGTACGAAATCCAACCTGCCGTGTCATAACTTTCAAGATTAATGTTGGGGCAGTTACGCCTCAATTTGTAAGAAGCAGTGGGGAAAATCGCTTGTAGCTGCCAATTCCCTCTATTGTGATGGCAGAGGGCGACATTCAGCGTGGCGCATGTACATGTATACCGGTATATTGTGCTCAAGTGCGGCATTACCTAGCACTTGAGGTGTAACTTGCAACACATTTCAAGTCTTGGTATCTGAGTCGAGGCTGCCAAGAGCTTTGAGCTCGGCCACAGAGTCCCGCCACCACGCCGTCGGCAACTCCAAATAGCAGGAGTACACGGATCTAGATAAACTCTACCCAGCCAGCTTGTCAATATAATGTGCTGCCAAGACACATGAGACTTGCTATCCTTTTACATCTGCTTGGGCCTTGGCTTCAAACATCGCACTTAGCCGCCGACTTCCGTCTTTTCCACACTCCTGGAGTCTAGAAAGCTGAAGACAGCAACACCTTACCAGATTCAGGATAACTTGGTGCCCCCCAAATCCGTGCTCGAACCCATAACAGATGCCCAAGACCTCAACCACCTTGTTTTGATTTCTTGTCATACCCTTTGACGGTACTTTCTTTCATATGCTCTCCACGACCAGCAGACTCAAGGCCTTCGTGTACGGAGCAAGAGAAGTGCTTGTGAACATTGAAAGACATGACGAGAGACGAAGACAAGAGAAGTGTGATAATGGTTGTTGAAACCGAGGCTGAGCCGGCCCATGTGCCTCGGGCGGTCACGAGGAACGCCTCGTTCAACGACAGCCCGACCATCCGCGGAGCACCACCGATGGAGAGCGGCTGGTATGAGACTCCGAATCATTCTGTGTATGGCGACAACCGCCACGACAGGCGCGGCGTCAATGGGAGGACAAACTACCCGACATTTCGCTTCTCAACTCAGTCAGCTCCCCCCATGCCGCCGTCCGGAATCCCACCGCCGCCAGCGGATATTGAAGGCAAGGACGAGATCTACATCACCGTGTCAGAAGAGCAATGTGATACGCCCACCAAGCGCAGGTACATCACCAAACTATGCAAGGCCACATTAGTCTACGGCTCGCCGACTCACCGGATCGTGCCATATATCCAAATGGCAGCCCGGGCCCTGGACATGGAGATCTACATGCTCTACGTCCCAGACCACATCGTCCTCGCATTTGACAGCCCAGACGATTGCGAAACCAAGGGCGTCTACCAGCCAACAGAGGTGAAGCTCCTCCAGGGCGCTGGCACCCACGTGGGCAAGATGCTGGACGCCCACGAGGTGTACAAGCACGTCATGCACGGGCGCATGTCCGTCTCGGACGGGATCCGACGGCTGGACAACATCGAGCGGCGCAACGACGGGCACAACGTGTGGTTCATGTTTATGATCTTTGGCTTCGCCGCCGTGGGCATCGCACCCTTTGCCTACAAGGCCCGCTTCATCGACCTCCCCGTCGCCTTCATCACGGGCAGCTTCCTGGGCATCATGCAGCTCAAGTGGGTGCCCTCGCACCCGCTGTACGCCCTCATATTCGAGGTCTCGGCCGCCATCGTCATGTCCTTTATAGGCCGCATGCTCGGCTCCATCCGCGGGGCCGACGGCTCCCGCATCTTCTGCTACTCGGCGCTGACGCAGTGTTCCATCAACCTGATCATGCCTGGTTACTGGATGACCAACGCCGCGCTCGAGATCATGGGCAAGAACATTGTCACTGGTGGCTCGAGGATGATGTATGCCTTGATCTACTCGCTCCTTATCGCTTATGGCATCGCCATCGGCTCGACAATGTACGGCTACATGGACTATGATGCAGTCAGCAACCCCGTCTGCGAGAAGCTGATCGACCGGAGGTGGAACCTGTTCTTTGTGCCCTTCTTTTCCGTCCAGGTCTCGATAATCAGCGGGGCAAAGTGGCGGCAAATTCCTGCGTAAGATATTCCCATACCCTCGTCCGCCTTTTTTTTTGTTCACTCCCAAGTCGTCAAGTTGCTGATTTTGACGAATTATAGAATGGTCTTTATCTCGTTCATGGGCTACCTGGTCAACTTCCTCTCAATCGACATCTTCCACGGGTCCTTCACCATCGCCCACACCCTGGGCGGCTTCGTGATCGGCCTGCTGGGGAACCTCTACTCCAAGTTTGGCTGGCAGGTGGAGCACATGATCTACGACCGGGGTTTCGGCCGGGGCAACAACGGCGGGCGGCGCAGGAGCGGCATCGGGCTGGGGGCCTCGCAGGGGTTCGCCCTCGCCGCCTCGGGCATGGTGCCCGCCATGATCGTCCAGGTGCCCTCGGGCCTGGCCAACACGGGCATCGTGGTCGCGGGCCTCAAGACGGCCGACGCCATCGTGCGCAACACCACGGCCAACAACGCCGCCTTCCCCCTCGGCGAGCTCCAGATCGACACGATGCCCATCCTGCTCCAGGTCATCCAGATCGGCATCAGCATCGCCATGGGGCTGTCGCTGGCTGCGCTGTTGCTGTACCCGCTTTCCAAGAAGAGGAGTGGGCTCATGGCTTGGTGAGCCTTTTTTTTTTGTGGTGTTTTCGGCGATTAAATTTGTAGGAGAGAATATTGGCATTCAGCATAGCACTGAGAGCTGCAGTGCAGAAGTGTTCATGTTTCTTTCTTTTTCTTGGGCAAGACAGACTCAGATTTCTGGCCATTAATTGTCAACGGGGTGGCTCAGTAGCCAGGCTTGAACAGCGTACAATTGGCAATTTTTTTTTCACACAATAGAAAGAGGGGCTGATTTTTTTTTTGTTGAACTTGAGGATCACCCGCTCAGGTCAAGCGGTGTCAGGCTCTTGTGCTGAGCTGGCGGTGAGAATCCACCAGTTCGCAATGAGTTAACTTATGGGTGTGGGGTTTCCTTGTATTTTACACGTGGGATGGAGTGTCAGCCTTTGACGGCGACCTTCCTCCTCGGGCCGGCCCCAAATGTATAATAGACGGAAATTCCCAGGGACAGTCCAAATTTACCACATGTGCATTCATACCTGAAATGTCTATCTGAGGTTCGCAGACCTGGTACTTATCCACGAGACAACCCAACAGAGCCATCTTGTAACTATTGGCTGCCTCACATTTTCGGGGTATTCTGAAGGTAGCACCTCATCCCTCAAATGTGATCCTTTGTGCCACCTCTCAGGTTCCCCAGTGCCGTGGATCGTTGATAGCCCACGTGGATTTCTTCCCCAACCCCAGGGGTGCCACAATAGGGTTACTCCTCCTTGCCATCGTTGAGCGGGTCTGTAGCATTCTGATGAGGATCATCATAACCAGTCTTTTTGCCTTGCGTACCCTCGAGTATTTGACCACCGTTCTTCTTCCGCTGTTGTGTGTCACCACCTGGCTGCTCCGTGCCTCGGGCTTTGTCATCGCCGCGTTCTTGTTGGCCTTGATGACCTCAGCTCTGCTGTTCCTGCTTTCTCTCACGTGTCTCTTCCGTAGTTTCTGTCTCTTCCCATGGTTCGCCATGGTTTCCGGCTTTTCGGGCGTTCGTTGAGGTAATATTTGAGTCGTTTTCCCCGTCCTCACGATTCGCTGCGGTTGCTCGGTGAGTATTTCCGGATTCGGTGCCTTGACGACTGGGACTTGAGGGATTGTGCTCTCCATCTCCAGCCACGGGAGTGGAAGCCGCTGCCTCGTGGTCCTTGGTTGCATCCAGGCTCTCTTCATCAGATTGATGGCCCCGAGAATCTCCCCTGAACAAATTTGCAAATTCTTTGCGAATGTTTGTTGGGCTCCAGGCACCGTTGTTGATCGGGCTGTCTCCGGTGTATATGAAGATGTCGTAGGCAAGAGCACCGAGGAAACATGCGAGGAACGGGATGAAGAATGGAATCTGTGATGAGAGATGTTAGTGCCTACAGAACGTCGAGTGACCAGCCAGTTTCTGACGCCATGCTTACCCAAAAGTAATGGTTGTAAGCAGACCATGCGTTTTTGTACCCAAGGATGGCCAGCCACGTTCGCCCAGTGAAGTCACGAGCTGGATTGATTGGAGATCCTGTTTGCCAGCCAAAGGCTGCCATGACAACAAAGTTGAGCCAGAAGAAAGCGAACACGAACCAGCCACCGCCTTTCAGGTCAGCGCCGTTCTCGTCTCTGACCGCTAAGATCAGGAATGTCATGAAGAAGTTGGCGATGAATTCAGAGAATATCTGACTGAACAACGGCACGAATGGCTGGGGGAATTGGCAGAAGATCTTTGCGCTGGTTGTCGGGTTTGGGGGGATTGTTCGAATTCCGTGGCCCTCGTACTGGTCTATGGCCGATATGTCTGTATCAATCGGGAGTGCGTCAGTCATCCGGTGGAGGCGAAACATTTGAAGAGAAAGGTCGATCGATACATACAGTTGGCATACACCAGGCCGTGACCGCAGAATGCGCCGAGGAATTGAGCGGCAGCATAGACTGGCCATCTTCGCAAGGGCAAACCACGGAAGAGACAGTTAGTCAATGTGATTGCCGGATTGAGGTAGGCCCCTGAGTCTCCCGCGACGTAGATGCCGAAGATCATGGCTGCCGACCACCTGCCGTTCGAAGTTTTGGGAGTCAGTTCAAGTTAGGTACTCAAGTAAGAATTTCAAACGTTGCCAGCCATGTGCTCAAGTGATTTCGAGTGGTGGGGCCAGACTAGAGATGTGCATGTGATGGAGCCTACCCAAAACAGATGGTGAGCCAGTCGCCAAACTGATAATCGCTGAGATAGGTGATTGCTGAGACGGATCCCCCAAGAAGCATCATCACCAACGTGCCCCAGAACTCCAATAGTGGCTCGCGGAAGATGAGGCGGATGCGAGGCCACCACGACAGCTCTGCGTTGACAGTGTCGCTTTCTATCGCGACCGCTGGTCTCAGGCCCATGCGGTTTCGGGTGTACTCGAGAGCATCATATGTCTTCCGTTTGCGTCCACTCGCCGTGGACTGCGTGTGCTCCAGGCCGGTAGTGTTAGCCATGTCCTGACCAGAGCGGAGGCTTTGTCGTGACATCTTGTAAGACTGTCGTGTCGGTGAGGTGTCAAGACTAGGTACTTAAGTAGGTATGCCTGCAGGCTTCGAATGTCGGGGGGAAAAAATCGGTGGCACAATTTGGAAGCACTGACTTCAGGAGGCCGTAGCCAACCTTGAAAACTTTTCTTGATGTTTGTTTGTTTACCTCCCCTCCCCTCCAGGGCTGTTGGTGGATCACCGGCGTTATCAAAAATTGAAGCCAGCACACCAGCCAAAGTACTAGGTACCAAGTACCTGTACAACAATTAATTACGAGGGTGCCTGCGGAAAAAAAGCTTCCGCCCGCCTCTGACATCGGCCGAAATTGGACGGCCCGTCCGTATCACAGGAATTGCAGAAAGCACTGCCAATTTCAAGACGAGCAAGGTGAATTAATGGAAACCAGTTCGCTTATTGGGCAGACCTTGCGTCGTACAGTCGTCTTCTCTCCGTCGGACCTTCTCACGTCCCCACAGTAATAGATGAATGCTGTGGCTCCAGGCACAGGCACAGGCACAGCGTCCTGAAGTCACTGTATCCCAGCCTCCCAAGTGCGTTGTGGCCGCCCGCCCTCGGGTTACGCAAAGAGACTTCAAATCGACAAACTCCCGCTGCATTGCAGATTGTGACACTTGAGCAAAGCACAAAGCACAAACGTGTCTTCTCAGCAGATCAAGAAGTGTTCCGAAGTCATCAATGACAACATGCGATGCCAGTATGGGCCAAGAATTTTGGGATGGCATCTATTGATGTTTGCCTGTGTAACTACTGGGGAATGCAAATGTTGAGAAGACCCTCAGTCAGATATGTCCCATTATATGTTACTTTTATTCACCCAGCCGGCCGCTATTAGCCGTCTAAGTAGATGTAACTCGACCTCCAGCTTGGGCTTCGCTTAGTCGAACGCCTCCAGATGTCATGGACTTCTAATGTACCAGTTGACAGCCAGGAAGCCTTACTAAGACCCAGCTGATAGCGTCATGATAACTCTGCAGTGCCCAAAGAATATTTTTCAAGACCAGGTTATGCTACACAACTTTATGCCATGTGCATTTGGGTTAAGCCACTTTGCCTACTCAAGTAACTACTAGGTACCTAGGTAGGTACGGCTTCGGCCACAGTATATTTCCTCCCCTGTACTTACCCACCCCCTATTTCCCCCACTCTTTATCTATCTAGCTTCTTAGTTATTAGATGCTTCCTTAGGACCTTATAGCCTTTATATAAAGGTTTTAATACTTATATATTAATATTAGTTACTATGTTTTAAAAGTATTTCACCTTTCTTTTTCTTCCTTTATTATTTAATATTATTTTTATATACTAAATACTTTTTATCGTTTTAGTAATTTAATTACAACTAAAAAGAACTATAATTAGTAAATATATTTAGAATAAGTTATTATTATTTAAATAAAGGTTTTATTGTCTAAAAAAATATAATACTTTTTCGATATACTTTAGTTATATAGTGAATACGAACCTATTTTTAAACGCATTCTAAAGTTAGTAATTATAATATATAAAGATTAAAATTATTAGCTTATTTATAAAATATTATAAAGTTATTTCTAATATTTATTAATAGTAATAACGAAAGTTTCTAATCAGTATTTTCTTTATAATATATATTGATTTAATATATTTAAAAATAATAATATCGCTATATTATTTAAATAATTACTATTTATTACCTATTAAGTTACTTATAACTCCAGTTATAATTAATAATACTACTAGCATTAATACTCCGTATATATATTTATCTAATATAAAGCTATAGCTACATACTTTATAAGTTTGTAATATTAAATGCTTTTATAATTACTACGTCTTTAAGCGTTTACTATTATGTATATAAACTGTACGCCTTTGGCTTATATACGTATTAAGAGCGAAACTAATACTTGCCTAACTACTTAAGTACCTAGGTAGATAGGCATCAGAGGACATGTGATAAGAGGCTGTTGATAAACCACGGGAAGATTGCGCCGTAAGTAATCTAATACGGGAGGATAGATAAATGTATGCTATCCCTGTGGATGTTCATTTTCAGTGAAAGTTGTGATAAGAAGACGTCTTAAACAAGTACGTCAATCCGAAGTCTGGTTTTTCCCCACCAAGTACATAGAGAAGCTGTGGCACAATGTCTGAAACCCGAGGCGCAACAATTGTGGTGTTCCACTGCATAAGTACTTGGTGATAGAGCGCCACATGCTCGATTTCTTGTGCCATCATACCCTAGGCAGTGAATCCGCTTGCTTTGATGTCACGCTAGGTGTGAATCTACCTAGGTAGACACATAATACGGTGACGTCCTGGAAGATAAGCCAGAATACCCACTCACGCACACGAGTTTCCCACTAAAAAGTCCATTTTTACACTGTAGTATTTTATTATATAAACTGTTCACAGGTATAAAAGCGGCACACTTAAATCTATAATCTATTACTTACACAGGGAAAATAAATATAAGAATAGTAATATAAATCTCTAATACAAGTAGACTTGATATTAATTATTAAGAAATTATTTCACTCAAGCTTGCCAGTAACGTTTGCAAAACGTAGTCCGGCTCTGAAATTAGGCCCGCTTTGCAACGTTGTGTTTTCGTTCTCAATCCGTAACTAAGTAAGTACTTAGGTAGGTATACAACCTGAAGGCGTGAGGTCCCTTCATACAGTGGTAACCGCTCAAAGAACCAGTGTCCATGGATAGATTCGACTTCATCGGCATCGCCGTTAACACAAATAGAGAGGTAAAAGCATCATAAAAGGATGGCTATTTTGAAGCTGAAAACCAAGGTGTAGTGAAGAACCTTAGTAACCAAGAGGAGCGCCGGTCACACCAGGTATTCCTGGATCAGGGGCTCATGAAGCCGCGGGTGCTCGGAGTCTGATGTTCCACGTCCAACACCGCAACATGCACGAGGTCATCAACAGCAATGCTGCCCAATTCCCACCTGTAGACATCCAGGCACGCCTTACTGGGCTGAGATTTTCATCATTCATGTATATCCAAAACTCAGATCACAAAGTGCCAAGACAAGTCACCCAAATCAGTATCCGCCGCATCACAAAGGCATGCAGATCACAGGCGCTTTCACCCAAGAGTGGACTTGAGTGGTTGACTCGGTTACCGCCTTTTCCGCCAGAGTTTTTGAGAGTTACAACGTCCCGTGACCTGACTCCTGGTACAGCAGAAGGGGGCATGTGGGTTGTGCGGATCACTGTATGCGGTCTCATCAACCTTGTTCACGCGTCACACGCAAAGTACCGTTGATGCGAAGGGTCCCTCACGCCCCTCGTGCATGTCCGCGAGCCTGCTGAGAATAGGCGCATCTAATCAACTTGCGAGGCCATACCTAAGCCTTTCGCATCCGCCAATGGCTTAAAGATATGCCTTTGATCTGCGGCCAGAGTGTCTTGAAATCAGGGTTTGTCCGCTTGGGCCTCGCCCGATGCCGCACGAGCTCAAGGTGGGTGCTGCGCACTTGCTTACTTACGTATGTACTCGCACTTTCCTTGCTGCCGGTTGGTTGATTGGGACATCTTCTGAACATCACTGCGCCGGTAGAGTTTTCCGTCTTTTGGCTCGGATCCGCCGGCTCAGACACTTTTGTATGCAGGGAGTGGGTGCACTGCTGCGGCGGCTGAAACGCAGCTGCGATGGGGTTTTCTGCACGCGTGCACAGTTTCAGCAAATCACAGACCTCGGGATGATGGTTGCAACGACGCAACCACTTGATGCAGAATTGGCGGGCCAAGGGAGCCGGGCTGAGAGACCCTGGGTGCATGCTAGGTTGAGTAGTAGTCACTTCTGGATTCAAACTAGTCACCTTCCTGAAGTCCCAGGTGCTTCACAGATGCCCAACCCGTTGGTTCTTGACTTCGTTCGTTGCAAGTGTGGTTGGTTAGAGTGCCAGTGCCTCCTCCTTCTGATGTGTGCGTTTTGTCGCCAAGCATGATGAGCTGAAAATACTTATTAGTCAACCCCGGCCTGCCCAGTATCTTTATCCGGTTGAGTCAAGTTGAGGAGAATTTTTGGGCCAGGGCCTGCTGTGGCAGTCCACCACCGCTCCCGATAGATTACATGTACCGTCACCTCCGCGATTGTGGGATGAGCTTCGAAGAAGCCTCTCCCGCATGATCAACCGGCGGGCATCAAGCCAGCTGAGCATGTATTAGAAGATGATTGGCAATGTCGTCACGACACTGGGCGCAGAGTCTAAAGAGTGATGACTAGTCCAAACTGAGCGAGTTGAGACTCGACCTACCTCCGTCCCAAGTCCTTAGAAACTGACGCGCACGGTTCTCGCCCACACCCACCGTTGACCTCAACCACCAGCCTTCCGCGCGCGCCATGACCGAGCCGAGCCAGGATGTATTCGGAGATTCGCTGCGAAAGTTAGGGCTGAGGGCAGTAACCCCAGTCACCCACACCCCGGGGCAGAGGAGGACCCCAGTGTGCGTGCAAGTGGAAATCAACGGGTATGTTGCTGCTTGCCTGTCGCAAAAGTTGTCTCAAACGGCTCGATGTGACCGTCGATGCCGAGGGGGCCAGGCCGATCTGCCTCGACATGCCTGCTCTGCCATGCGTCACGTCATTCAATATTCCATACCAGTAGGCGGTTCATGCCGTGTTATTAGTTTGTAAGGCATCCATGGATAATAGAGTGTTCGACCGGGGAGAAGGCTGCGTGATGGCCAATGAGCAGATGGTGTTCGGAACCAGTGGACGTGTTTGGCTGGGTCAGACGGTTTCCTCTTCGCATTATCAGCGCTGCTGAAGCAATCCTTTCTGCTTCACTTTCTTATACGGTGAGACAGTAAGGCTAGGTTTTCATATTCGTCGTCATATCATTATTTGCTCCATGGTATATTCGATTGTGACAACCCCCCATCACTGCTATCCTTTGTTTTTGCTGTTCATGGTGTTAAAACCACATCGCAACTCGAATTTCATTGTCTCTTATACAGACCCACCCCCTCGCATGCCCCTTAAACTTCGACCATGTACAATTGGGCACCCTCGGCTGCACAAGGCCGTTATTACGGGAACATGAACTCCAACAAGATGGCGATGCCAACCGCATACCATCCGAGCCGCTTCGCGGGAGACATGGACGACACGCCCCTTATTATCCGAGAAGAAGCAGGCCTCGAGCCGCACGAGGTGGAACCCAACAGGCCAACATTGCACTACTTCTCCAGAATGAAGGATACCCTGAGGGGCCACATCATCGCCATGATTTCCGAGTTCATCGGCACTTTCATGTTTCTCTTCTTCTCATATGCCGCCGCTCAGATAGGCAACCAAAAGGAGGACTCATTGCCATTGTTCAACGCCCCGGAGGGGCTCAGCCTTCTACAAATATCGTACATCGCTGCTGTCTTCGGACTCAGCCTTGGGGTCAATGTGTGGATTTTCTACAGAGTGAGCGGCGGAATGTTCAACCCAGCGGTATGTCTCAAGTGCTACACTCCCTCCGGGCTTTGATCCCAAACTTCAAAGGCCACCTGGACTGACTTTCGGGAACACAGGTGGCCATCGGGCTCTGGATTGCCGGAGCTTTCGACTGGATTCGCCTTCTTTGTGTGATACCTGTCCAGTTTTTGGCTGCTATTATGGCGGCTGGGGTGGTGTCTGCATTGCTGCCCGGAAAACTACAGGCAGAAAATGCTCTCTCGGCAGACACTCTGCCTGCGCAAGGCTTCTTTCTCGAAGTCATCCTGACTGCAGAGCTCGTCATGACCATCCTAATGCTCGCTGTCGAAAAGAGTCGCACCTCATTCGTCGCGCCTCTGGCTATCGGCTTGGCCCTTTTTGTGGCACATCTTATTGGTAAGTTTCTGTCCTGAAAATTGTCGCAGAGTTGTACGGAGAACTGATATTATGTCTTGTCTCATGAAGGGATCAATTACACCGGCACCTCAGTAAACCCAGCTCGGACCCTTGGTCCAGCGGTCGTGAACAACAACTACGTCGACGACATCTGGATTTTCTTCATCGCGCCTGTTTTGGGGGCCGTAGTTGCAGCAGGACTGTACAAACTTCTGAAAGCCATGGGCTACGAAACCGCCAATCCTGGTCAGGACGATGACGGCCTAGGTTTCTATCGAATCGTCTATGAACGGCAGCGGCCAGCGAGGCCAAGGAGGCCGAGCTCGGATGACCTGTTCAACACGTACCTCCAGGACATGACGTCGCCGAGGACCAGATTGAAGTTTTGAGGTCAGATCGATTAGAGCGTGCTGAGAAAAACGGGCGATTTTTTGAAATTTGTGGGGCTTTCAACGGACGTGTTCGTTTGGTCTTATTAGTGCATGGCATGCATGATGTCCCACGGGGTACTAAGGGTTGTGTTAAAGCGTCGTTGAACTTCTGGGCAGCACGTGTTTCGATGTTCATTCTATGTAAACTAAAATGACCCACATTAAGCGTTTAATTCAGGGGAAATGACGACCTAGGGACTCTAGTTCACTTTTCCTTTGCACATGTGAAACGGCCCCGAGTCCGCAGTATCCGGGTTTGCTGGCTGAGTGCCCAGGGTGGCAAATTCCTCAAGCATACCTCGCTGCATGTGGCATTGTCGGCTAGTACTATGACATCAAGGCAATTTCAGACCTTGTCGCTGGAATCGTTCAGCGTCTCAAAAGACCACAGATTTTCAATGAAATTAATTGGACAAAGGAGATATATAAATACTAAACTTCGAAGTCGCGGCACACTTCTCACGCCGATCATTGTTCCGGCGAGCCTCCCCGAGGGTCCGCATGGAAGCAGGAAGTATGTACCTAGGTACTCAAGCCTTCACCCTAGGCACAGTAAGCCGTGGCACTCCCAATTGTCGCTGATCCATGACACTAATGCCCTGCAACTGAGCCCAACCCTGCTTTCTTAAGATGTGCGGATAAACAACCGTCACCTGGATCATGCGCACCTTTATAGGCAAGCAATGGACCTCTGACGGGAGCCAAGTCGTATTCGGCATGGGTCTGCACAACTTGAACGTTAGCGACGGTGAAGATCTAGACCCCAACTGATGGGAAAATAGAGGCTTCTAGCCAGGGAAAGGAAGGAAACAGGTGTGCTTGAAAAAGTTGGACCAGCCAACCTAATCTCGATACTTTACCGGTAGGGCCTTGGGTACTGTTTTTCCCTGGAGGCTTCGGCGCTTTCTCTTGTCAGGTTTATTGCCCCAAAACGGAATGAATGAAGGTTCTTGAAATCTCGGGAAAGTAGATAGGCTCTCCTGGCTCCGCAGGTTGGCATGAATTTTCTCGCTGCAATCTGACCCAACCGAGGAAATGGAGGCCTTGCGCCGCAATTGGCGTCGCGGCCGACTCTTCCGGGCCAGCGGGTCTAGTGGGCGGCTCTTCTCCCGAGATCCCCTCAAGATTGTCTCAAAGCTCTCAACCTCTGTACTATTGGCACGTCCCAGAAAGTTTTCAGTGATGAAGTCGGACTCCATGACCAGGATGAGTCCGTTCTCCGTGAGATCTGTGGCACGCAGGTAGGCCAGTTCGAAGTATGCGACTGCTTTGGAGACAAACGGGGTTAGAGCTTTGAGACGCATTCTTGCTACAAGGCCAGGAAGATCAGGGTTGCTTTGCGAGGAGATTGTTGCAATATTGAAAAGGAAACGATACAGGATTTCGGGAAGGGCTTATGATATCAAAAGTCGGAGTGGTCACAAAGAACCTGGCGCGGCAATCCGCTGGCATAAATCAAAGGCCCATTCTTCTCAGTTCACCTATGTCGGCGTCAGGAAGAACGGGATAACCACCAAGATGTTGCTATTATGTCAAAGAAACAGTCAACAGCTGCTCAAGACAAAGCCCCGATGACTTGTGCTCTTATTGTTCCAGACATAACGCCGTCCTTGTTAGGGAAATCGCCATTGTTAGCATTCAACATGCCGTTTCAACACATCTTGCAAACAATCTAATTATAGTTGCGTCTCACGGCAGCTCGAATCAATATGCAAATTAAACCGAGGTGCAAATGATCTTCACCGCGAAAACCACTCGCTCGCTTGCAGTAATTTTACAAAAAGAGGGGGTAAATGAAATATGAATGATGATCCATACCGTGTCCTGAAGTATATAAATCTCTATTAACTTTTATATATAGTAATTACTAAGAAATATATTAGTAAGTATTTTAAGCTTATTATTATATTACTTAATACTTTTTCTATGTAATACTATACTTTAATTATAAATTAGTTTAAATTAAAAGAATATTTACTTATAATAAATTTATTCATAAAGTTATTAAAGGTTTAATAATAAGTAGGGCATTTTCCCCTACTTTATTTACTATACTTATCTTAAATTTTTAATAGCTTTACAAAGAAAACACTTAAAAATAAAATCTCTTCGAATTTAGGTTTATATACAGTTAATTTACTTAAAGTCTCTTCGAATTTAGATTAATATATAGTTAATTTACTATTTTTAAATAAATACTATTTATAGCTATTAATTATATGTATATAATTTAAGACTTTATTTACTATACTAAAATAATAAAGCTTAATTTCTATTAATTTACTAGTAAAGGAAATAGGGGTATATTTATATGTATATTTCTTTAATTTTTAATAAGAAAAATAGAAATTAATGTAAGTACTTTAAAAGCTTAAGTATTTTTATAGAATTAGTTATTAAAGGGTAAAATCGGCGTTTTTAGTAAGAATTAGCGTTTTGAAAGGGGGTAGTACTGTAACGGTACGGGTCTTATATACTGCTAGGAATAACAAGTCTTTCGGATTTGTTATTATAGTCTTTTGGCTGGATACGTAGAGCGGTAGGCTAGCAGTACGCTCTCGTTGTAAGTACGTGAAGTAGGTCGTTAACTTATTCAAGAATATCAGTGGGATAAGATCACGGATCCGAATATCATTGAGCATAAAATCATGTTCTATTTCAGTGCTCTATTTCGGACAAAATTTGTGTTAGGAGACTTGAGTTGGACCCACTGCCCGTGAAAATCGGTCTAATGTAAGTTTTCTTCAGCTTCAGCCACAACTATATTTTTCCCCCTCCCCCCCCCTTCCCCCCACTATTCTTCTATTAGGCATCTTCGCTATTAAACGCTTCTTTAGGAGCCTATAGGCTATATATAAAGACTTTAATATCTCTATATTTAGGCCTATTCTCGCTTTATAAAGGGGTATATACTACCTTATTCCCCTTACTTTTCTTTTCTTTTCTAAATACTAA
>MAVT02000187.1:2713-46123 GCA_001702395.2 Diaporthe helianthi | reverse complement strand
GGGTATTATATAAGTATATAAACAGGGGTTAAAGTATAAGGGTTAGCTATAGCTTTAATCTAGCTTTTATTTAAATAATATACCCCTGTAATCTACCCCCCCTAGCGGGACCCTAACCCTAAATAAAATATAGTTAAATACTAGATTTATTATACCTAGGGTTTATTAAATACCTTTATTAATTACTATTAAGTTTATAAATTTAGTAAGGGGGTAAATATTTATAGTTTTATTTATAGTTTTATTAATTATAACTCTACATATATTATAACTTCTTTTAGATATAATAAATATATAATAAACTTATATTTAATATCTAGCTATTAAAGAGTATAGTTATAATCTTATAATGGTTTTATAAGTACTAATAGTTTTCTAAATATCTAATATCCTATATAATGTATTAGTATTTTCCGGAAAAATAGTAGTCTTAATCTACTTTCTCAGGCATAGATCTTGCTTAAACCTATCATTGACTCATAGTCTACCCATTGTCGTACTTAATAACAGCAGTGTTAGTTATATGATATCATTTGTGACAGGTAGCGGCTATGTAAAGCTCGCAAGGCAGAATCGAGTTACGGAGTAGTGTGGATTGACCAATGAATTCGGCCTGTGGGGACGAGACTGACTAATACACTGGAGGCAGCAGCGCCGTGCGGGACTACAATCACCGCTGATTGGCTCGAGCTGGATGGCCCAGGCACGGTGGGCTGGGCTGGGCTGGGCCTCTCTGGAGCCAAGCAGTCATTCGGCCGGCTGGCTGGCTTGCTCTAGACACTGTCTGCCCAGCGTCCACCGCCCACCCTTTTCCCACAGCACCACCAACCCCCGAGGAAGGTTGCGAAGGAGCTGTCACTGACCGACCCTTAACCTCCCTGTCTGCGACAGCCTTCACATGGCTTCATTTTCCTTTTGATTCTGGCGACTCTTGCATTTCTGATTGTCGTCACCTTTCAAGGGCAAACCGTTTCTTCTTTTTCTCCCTGGTGATCTGTTTCCCCCATGTTCCCCCGCGACTGAAAAAAAAAAAAAAACCTCCCACCCGTCCACGACCTCGACCTCATCCCAACCTCCTCCTGAGCGAGGCAAAGCTCGACCCCCCGCCGCGATCGCGCGACAGAGCGTGGCCACTCTCAAACATCGCGACCGGGCGCCTGTATTCCGAATCATCGATTGCGACTAAGGCCCCAACGTGTCGCGCCTTCGAAACCTTGACGCGTTCGGTGCGCGACCCACGGCCCTCGCGCCCTTGAGCATCTCAACCTCCGCGCCCATCAGTGCCTGGCAAGTCTACTTACTGCACCTGACCCCATCTCCAGCATGTCTTTCGGTTTCGGCGGCGGCGGTGGCTTCGGCCAAAACAACCAAAACAGCAATACCTTTGGCACTGGCGGATTTGGCACAAACACCAACAACACCACCTCAGGTACGTTCATTCTTGTCATCTTCTCGCAGTGATATTTGTGTTCTTCTTTTTTGCTTTGTCTCTTTGGCTTTCTCTCGCTCTTGCGTTGCTCTCGCTCTCGCTCTCGTTCTCGCGCCAGGCCTTGATCCTCACCCGCCTCGGCTGACATGATGCTCCCAACTACCAGCCTTCGGCTCGTCTAGCACTCCTGCGTTCGGCGCGCCAGCGCCGACAACAAACACCGGGGGCGGTCTCTTTGGTGGTGGTGGTACCACAGGTGGCTTTGGCAGTAATACTGGGGGTATGATACATCACTTTCCTTTGAACGCCGCCAGCGCCGCGTTTCACTGGTCGATGTGGTCCTGTGGGGACGCACCGCACTACCGTGGAATGCGCCAGTCGTCTGCTCGAAGCGTCTCGCCCCATTGACACCCCTCTTTCAAACGCTTCTTTATTTCTAAGGCCTTTGGCGTCTTCTTGACCACATCAGGCTGCTGTAAGACAGTCCCGTTTTACTGACAACTTTCTGTCACAGGTGCGTTTGGTGCGGGTAATACAGGCTTCGGAGCAGCGAAACCCGCATTTGGTGCCGCTACAACCGGTACTGGAGGTGGACTCTTCGGCTCAGCAGCGACAACGTCCAGTGGTACTGGCTTTGGAAGCGGGTTTGGAACCAATACTGCGGCAACTGCTTCGCCATTCGGCGGTGGAGCCACCAACTCCTTGTTCGGCGCCAACAAGACGTCAACCCCGTTTGGCGGCGCCACCAATACCACAACTGGCACTGGGTCCTCTATGTTTGGAGGCGGTAGTACCTTCGGCGGCGGCAGCAACACCACCAGCGCGTTTGGAGGTGCGACTAACAACCCTGGAATAGGAACGAATGTCGGAGACCCCCCTGGCACTGCTGTCCTGGCTTTCTCCCCCTATCAAGAGAAGGAGCCGAACAGCTCAGCACAGAACGCTTTCCAGAACATTCTCTTCCAGGAGCCATACAAGAAGTTCTCGGCCGAAGAGCTGAGGATGGCGGACTATGCTCAAGGCCGACAATACGGCAACGGTCCAGCAGGTGGTGGCGGCGCCTTTGGAACAACGTCTGGGTTCGGAACTGGCGGCTTCGGTGCCAATACTACTCAGAACACTGGCTTCGGAAGCACGAACACGGGCACTGGCCTCTTTGGCAACGCCCAGAATAACACGGGCACGACCGGCTTTGGCAACACATCGAACACGACAGGCTTTGGTACCGGTGCGACTGGCGGGGGTCTCTTTGGGCAGAACAAACCTGCGACTGGTGGGGGCCTTTTTGGCAACACGACCACGACGAGTCAACCAACAACGGCCGGCGGACTGTTTGGTGCCGCAGGTGGTACGACGGGTGGATTTGGAGCCACAAATACTACCACGACCGGCTTCGGTGCAAATACGGGCGGTGGATTGTTCGGCAACGCTCAAAACAAGCCTGCTACTACAACCGGATTTGGAGGCGGATTCGGAACCGCGACACCGGGCACGGGCTTTGGCACCAATACCGGAACCGGCACGGGCTTTGGCCAGAACAACACCACGAATGCAGGCGGTGGGCTCTTTGGGAACACGAACACGCAGCAAACCAACACGGGCGGTGGTCTTTTTGGCGGCAACACCCAGCAGCAGCCTCAGTCTACCGGCTTCGGCGCCGGTGGGTTTGGACAAAACAACGCACAACAGCCTGGTGGCGGCCTGTTTGGAAACCAGAACAAGCCTGCAGCCACCACCGGAGGGCTGTTCGGCAACACTGGAACTCAGCAAAACGCTGGAACAGGCTTGTTCGGGGGAGGCAACACCAATACCAACCCAGGTGCCTTTGGCCAAAACAACACTCAGCAACAAGGTGGTGGTTTGTTTGGGGGAGCCAACAAACCGGCAACTGGTGGCGGCCTCTTTGGAGGTAACACCGCCGGACAGACTGGACAGACTGGAGGTGGCCTTTTCGGCGGTTTGGGGTCCAACAACCAGACGCAGCAACAGCAGACTGGCACATCTTTGTTCGGGAACCTGGGTGCCAACCAGAACCAAAGCAAGCCTTCCCTCTTCGGCAGTCAAACGGGACAGTCTACTGGCGGTGGTCTATTCGGAAACCAAAACACGCAACAAACGGGAGGTGGTCTCTTCGGACAATCCACAGCCCAGCAGCCCCAACAGAATCTCCTAGGAAATTCTCTTTTCGGTGCCTCACAGAACGCACAGCCAGGGCCCCAAGCATTAACTGCTAGCATCGGCGATGTTAATGCATACGGGACACCGTCTCTGTTTTCAGGGCTTGGGAGTGGAGAAGTGCAGAACCCTGGGCCCCTTGCTACGCCTTTGTCTGGCAAGAGCAAGAATGATCGCAAGGGCTCTATCCTTCCCATGTGGAAGCTGAATCCTGGATCATCCACCAGGTTCAACACTCCGGTGAAGCGGGGCTTTGGCTTCTCTTATAGTACTTATGGCTCTCCAGCGACACCGTCAAGTGCAGGGAGTACCCCCGGTGGGCTCGGGCAGAGTTTACTCGGTACAGGTAGTCTGAATCGGTCTCTGAGCAAGAGTGTTTCATCGAGCACTCTGCGCAAGAGTTTTAATGCCGAAGACAGCATCTTGACGCCGGGCTCGTTCTCGTCCAGCATGGGAACTCGCCCTTACGGCAGCGCGGGCCTGAAGAAGTTGAATATCGACAAGTCCTTGCGTCTCGATTTGTTCTCTTCGCCCTCTAGAGACAAGCAGCTGGTGGAGTCGCCCGGCCCCCGTAAAATCCCAAAACGGGTCAGCTTTGACACCAGCCTTGACGCGTCCGAGAATGGCACTCTTGACGGCACACCAACGCCTAGTGCCTCTGCTCAGGATCTGGGCTTCATCCGCCCATCAAATGGAGGTAGCCTGACAACCAACGGTGGTCCCAAGAGTCCCGATGCTCGGCCTGAGATGGAACAGGTTAAGGGCAATGAGCTGGCGGTCGTGCACGAGGAGGCTTCTACTCCTGCAACCCAAGACGCTACCTCTTCTCCAAGTAAAGAAGCTGGCGCCTATTGGTTACGTCCTTCTAAAGAGGAAATCTTGAAGATGAACCGTGTCCAGCGATCTCAGGTGCCCAACTTTACTGTTGGTCGACGAAACGTCGGGCAGGTCCAGTTTCAAACGCCTGTCGACCTCACCAACATCGACTTGGACGAGATCCCAGGAGGGATCGTTGTTCTGGATACCCGATCTTGCACGGTGTATCCTGTCACTGCGAAGAAGCCTCCAGTCGGCAAGGGCTTGAATGTGCCTTCTGAGATCTCTCTGGAGCACTCTTGGCCGCGCGGCCGGGACAAGCGAACGCCGATTCCTGACAAGTCTGGCCGCGCATTCAACAAGCACGTTGAGCGCCTCAAGAAGATTCCCGACACAAAGTTCATTGATTACAACGCGGAAACCGGGGTGTGGACCTTCGAGGTCGAGCATTTCACCACCTACGGTCTCGACTATGACGAAGATGATACTGAAGGCGATACCACTATCGCTGAGGCGGCCCCGGAAGAGGCCACCCTACCTGCGGCCCCCGTGTCCTCCTTCCAGGTTGCGCATGAGCACCCTGAGCCCGAGGATGCTTTCGAGTTCAGGCGGAAGCGACGTGCCCTTCCTGGCGCTTTCGACTACACAGGTGCCGTTTCGGATGACGAGGAGGAACTGGCCGACGCCAACGAGCAGTCTTTTTTATCTAATCGCTCCGCGGGCTTTCTGTCCAACGCCTTGGAACACCACGAGGATGAATTAATGGACGAAGAGCATGCTCTACCCGAGGCACAAGATACGAGTGCTTACCTGGGGTATCATCAAGCCGCGGAGCCGGATTACGACTCGCCTTACCAAGGATCGATGGGCGACTACCAAGAGACGCCTGGCGGCATCATGAGGGCCAGATTGCGCGCCATCAAGGACTCGAATGCGCCTCTCAAGCTTCAGGTCGCCGATGGTGATGACTGGATGGATATGCTCCAGAAGACCATCGGCCCAGCAAAGCGAGACCGCGCTGCGCTGAAAACCATCAACGAGGAAGAGACCTACGAGGACCTGAAAGCCAGTACGCGGCAGGATGCTCCGCAGGCAAAGCCAAGAGCCGTGCCGGATGGCCGTGGATTTGCAACGAGCATCGAGCTCATGAACTCGTTGTTCGAGAGGCCAAAGGCGCCAGCTCGAGCTGCGCCGGCTCCCATTCCCACGTCAGGATTCAAGGTCGGTACCACATCTGTCTGTTAGCATGTTTCTCGCGCATGGGTAGGGTCGCTGGTTGTGGATGTTTTGTATTTATTCATATGCATTGCCTTCAATAAAATGTGCTTCATACTAAGATTTTCCTCTTTTTTTTCTAGTGGCCGTACAAGCGACAAGACAAGACTGGCGAGGAGGACGAGGCGAACATGGATCCTGCCGACAAGGCCTTCCACGACACCCTCCGCCCTAGCTGGGGTCCGGATGGTACCCTGGTCATTTCGACCACACCCAAGACCCTTACCCGGTCATCTCGGCGGGCTGTCGAGAAGGATGGTATCATGGCCATGGGTAGATTGAATATCGTCTCTGAGCACCGCGACATTCGGTTTGCGAAGTTCTCGAACGAGACCTCACCAAAGTCGCTGGCCAATCAAATGGCTTTGACTCGTGTCAAAGTCGTCGAAAATGTGCCCACCATTTCGCTGGGCCCGGTCAACACCTTGACAGCATTTTTCCATGGACAGGATCTACAAAATCCGGCCAACGCCCACGAGAAGACTGTCTGGGAGCTTGCCAGCATCCTCTTTGATCCAGTCTCCGACGCTGATGGGAATAGAGTCCCACCATCTGGTCTTCGTCAGGCTCGCCGACGAAAGCTCTCCGAGTTCTGGCAGAACACTGTCGAAGAGGCGTCTAACAGAGCTGTCGGTATGGCCCGTTCCCCCGAGGATAAGGCCATCGCGTCTCTTTCTGGTCACCAAATTCCAGAGGCTTGCAAGCACCTGCTCGATGGCAAGAACTTTCGGCTGGCAACTTTGGTTTCACTCATCGGAACCAGTGACCGACTCATGCAAGACATGCGCGAACAGGTCAAGGAATGGCGTGAGGCGAACGTGCTGTCCGAATTCACCGAGCCCATTCGTGCCATCTACGAACTCCTAGGGGGCAATGTCTGCGCCGTCGAGGGCACGAAGGGAGCCATGGAGAACCGAATGGAGTCATTCATACTCTCACAACGATTCGGTCTGGACTGGAAGCAAGCGTTCGGGCTGCGGCTGTGGTATGCGATCACCTCAGCTGATGACGTTGTCGAAGCGATCCACTCCTTTGCAGAAGACATTCAACAAGACAAGGAGCCGAGGCCTCAGCCATGGTTTGCTGAGCAGGGCATCGCCGCGCTATGGGACGACCCTGACAAGGACTTGCGCGAGGACCTCATGTGGGGACTACTCAAGCTGTACGCCGACAAGGAGATTGATCTGGCTGACATCCTCCGACCCGAGAACTCGCAACTATCCCCTCTGGACAACCGTCTGTGCTGGCAACTAGGCCAGGCACTGGTCAACACCGGAAAGGTCTCATTCGGGCGAGACGCAGAAGACAAGGCAGATGCTGCAACTTTGACGTTCGCGTGGCAGCTGACCAATGATGGCCACTGGCTCGAGGCCGTTTTCGCACTCCTGCACCTGACCAGCCCGGAGGCACGAGTCAAGGCCATCCAGGATCACCTCTCACACCACGCCAAGCTGATCGGGAGCGAGCAGAGCGAGGACTTCACGACGCTCACGCAGACCTTCAAGATCCCCGCGCAGTGGGTCTGGCAGGCCAAGGCGCTGTACATGCGTAGCGTCAAGGGCAACCCAAGGCAAGAGGTCGTGTACCTTCTGCGGGCGGGCAGCTACGCCGAGGCGCACAAGACCTTCACCAAGCAGGTGGCGCCTGCTGCGGTTATCGAGCGCGACTGGGACGGCCTGAACGACCTGCTGGCCGAGTTTGGCAACGAAGCGGGCAAGTTCGTGCCGGACTGGAACCTTGGCGGTAGGATCTACCGCGACTTTGTCGAGCTTGTCCGCCACGTCGAGCACGGGTCCGCCGCCGCCGTGCCGCCCAAGGTCGTCGAGGGCCTGATGGCCGGCCTGCCCGCGCTGCACGAGAGCGTGCAGGTCAGGCAGGATGCGGACGTGCTTGAGGTTGCGGCCGTGGCGGATATGGCGAGCGAGGTGGCCAAGGTGGTTGTCGAGCTGGCCAAGAAGGGCGAGGTATGTTCACGATCGTTCTCTTTTTTCTTCTCTGCATCCCTTTTCGGTTGGAATGGCATCATGCTAACCTGGTTTCCCCTGTTTTAGACGTCACTCACCCAGGTTCTTGGCCTGCTGCTCACGGAGGATGCGTACTTGAAGTACTCGAACGAGCTGGCCTTTGCGTATTACAAGGACGTCATGGTTGGACGTGGCTGATCGCATGTGAGATGGAACTGGCAACTGTCGAAGCAAAGGAATAAATAGCAGCACAAGGTGTGGTCCAAGGAGCGACGGACAGGCAAGCGAGCATGGCATTTCACATTCTTGACCCTTTTTTCGACCCATGGCTCAATTAATGGCACATTATGGGTGACATAGGGCATGTATGCATGAGAGGAGAATCAGTCTGACGCAAACACCTCACAAAAAATGAGATGTAAAATAGGAGGGAGTTTGCCTCTACAGAAATGGCAAGCCCGAAGCGTGCCACATGCTCAGTAGATAGTCTTAGATTAGTCACAAGACAAGCTTAATGCTTCGAAATGAGTACCTAGTCTTATCAATGAGAGTGAGATGCGATGTTCAGAAGCCGAGCTCATTCCAGAGGCTGTCTGAGAATCATATATGCCTTAACAACCTCATTACTGCGCGACCTAGTGCGACGCCTTACGTGAGTTTCTTGATGGTATTATTCGTTTAGTGACACAGCTATGCACATTATGACCGTTTCCAATCTGATACGACATCCAACCGGGTAATCATGACAGCAGCGCAAGCAAGCAGTAAACGCCGTCCTTTTCTCCTCTCGTGAAAACCCCGATGCCCTGTGTGTTTGAGCATGTGCGTGTTGCGAGACGGAGTGCCTATCCGGTCGGGTATCTTATGACTTGTGGAACTGCTTGACCTTCTCGACCTCATCCCAGCTGCCCATGAAGATTCCTGACTTGTCGTGGATATCCCTGTGTAGTTGTTAGAGATATGCTCGAATGCCGTTGGATGGATAAGGATAACATACTCAGGGACGACTTCCAGCATGCGTTCCATTTTTGAGTTGACGGCTTGTCCGCCAGCTGCAACATTGTCAGTCTCAAGCGCACGCGAGAACATGTGTGATGGGGATCTGAGAAAAACACACCATTCTCAAACACCATGGCCATAGGCGCACACTCGTAAAGGATCCTCAGCTTGCCCTTGGGGGCCTTCTTATCCGCAGGGTAGGCAAAGATGCCACCGTACAGCAGCGTTCGGTAGGCATCGGCAACCATGGATCCGATGTACCGGGCGCTGTAGGGCTTGCCCTTGCCGGCGCCGTCCTGGGGCTGCTTGAGAGACTCGAAGTAGCCCTTGACATTGTCCTCCCAGTAGAGCGAGTTGCCCTCGTTGACGGAGTAGATGGCGCGCTGTTTCGGCAGGCGCATGTTTGGGTGGGTCAGGATGAACTCTCCGACACCGTTGTCGAGGGTGAAGCCGTTGACGCCGCCGCCCTTCATGGTGATGACCAGCTGGGCCGAGGCGCCGTACATGGTGAACCCGGCCGCGACCAGCTCCGTGCCGGGCTTGAGGATGTCCTCCTTGGTGCCGGTGGAGCCCTCGGCCAGCTTGTGGATGGCGAAGATGGTGCCGACGGACACACCGGCGTCCAGGTTGGAGGAGCCGTCGATGGGGTCACAGGCGACTGCGTAGCGGGCGTTCTTGTTCTCCTTGAAGTATATGACATTCTCCTCCTCCTCGGAGACCAGTAATGCGCACTTGCCCGAGGAGCGCATTGCTGCGATGAAGAGGTCGTTGGAGATGACATCGAGCTTCTTCTGTTCGTCACCGGTGGTGTTGGAGGAGCCGGCCAGGCCGGTCAGGTTTACGAGGGTTGCTCTTCGGATGTAGTAGGCGATTGACTTGAAGGAAAACTGCAGGGCGTGGCACAGCAGACTGTTCGAGGGGGTCAGTATCACCAATTAATAGGCAGAATAGGCCGGGTATTTTTGCGCGGGGACACATACGTGAAATCTCCAGTTGCCTCCTTGATCTTGACTTGCTCTTCCGTCAAGAAACGGGTGAGAGTGACAATGTTGGTGTTGATGGTCTCGGCCTCATTGCCACCCCCATTGGTATGTACTTGTGCAGACATTGTGATGGTGTGACGGTGTGACGGTGTGACGGTGAGAATGCCTGAAGCACAGTGGATGGATAGAACAGGAAAGTAAGCAGGTATCAATCAAGCACACTGCTTGAGAGCTGAGCAGGACTGAGCAGATTAAGGTGAGATTGGGGTGAGGGTGTCGTGATGTCTGGAACTGGGATGTTCTAGGTAGGGCTGATAGGTGGCGATATAGTTTGAGAGACGTTGTAATGTGCAGGAGAAGAAGAGGAAGAAGGAAGAAACAGGAAGGTAGGAAGGAGACACGCGAACCAACCGTGACAGACCAGAGCAGATCAGATCAATTTCTAGCCAGGAAGGGACTCACGATAATGGCACGGCCGGAGGGGCTCTCGCCCTCGTCGGCTTCGGCTACGAGGGGCAGGGTACCTTGGTTAGAGCAGCAACGGGTGTGCTCTGCAATCTGTATGGGCAAAGTAGATTTGCACACCTCCGTCCCTTTTGCCCATGACGGGATTGGCAGGGTGACTTGCCCCTCCTCTGTCTCCTGCAGTCCTGCTCCAGGACCAGGAAGAGCTGCCCCTCACTACCTGGTAGGCAGGCCGGGACATGCTGACGGCCAGAGCGAGAGACGAGGGTTGACGTTGCCGTGGGTTCGGCACAGGGCGGCTATGGGGTAAACGGTCAGACGGTACGCAGGTGTGACGTTTAATTGGAGCAAAGAAGCTTTTCCGTTTCCGTTTCCGAGCCTCCCTCAACCTGCCAAGGCCGGGCAGCCGGGCAGCCGGGTCGCTGTCAGCTTTTTGATCGGCCTGATCTGCCCCAGCTGCATGTCAGGGTACGATGCTTCTCCACACTGACGCTGCTTGGAGGGCCTTGGGGTATTCCAGACGGCGGCCTAGGCGGAGGAATGCGGGGTGCTGCCCCTGCAGCCTTTGTGGCTACAGCGGGCTGAGCGGGTCCCACCCCTCTGCCCGTTGACACAATGTTGATGCAAGACAATTTCCCGGGACGCTGTCGACCTCGACGCAGCCGTGTGTTCCTCTCCTGCGACGACCATTCAGCCTAGACCCTCAACTACCTCCGTTTAGTACATGAATCTCTGCCAGGATCAAGTGATGAGGACGGATCTGCGGAGTAAAGCAGGCCGATATCTCCATCCTCTTATCTACTTGGATACCTAGGTCTTCTCTTAAATTAAATATCAATTCTGCAAAGACTATCCCGTCTCTGTATGAGATTGTGTCGACCGGGGATGAACGCAGGTATTAATATTATCCCGGGCTGGCTGTAACAGCCCTTGCCCTTTCACATGCTCCCGTTCGGAGCGTAGTAGTGGACTCCTGTCTACGTGAGTACCTTATGTAGGTAGTCCAGAAGCCCAGGGTTCGGGTTGTGCGCCATCGGCGCGTGCGAGACCCAAGCCCAAGCCCAAGTCCAAAATCGCCGACTTTGACCTCGGCACATGCGCCAAAGCACGCGTGCGACAAGCGAAAGCCGTTGGACTCGATAGCCGACGCCAATGCGGACATTTCATAGCGTCTTCTTTTATTCTAGCGACTCCTCGACCCAAACGTGTTTGCGATTGTTCACCCTCGAGTTGACTCGACTCTAGATAAAGTCTAATTGGTTCGTTATTCGTCTTTACGGTCCTTGCGTCCATAACCCAGCGCATCCCCCTCTTTACCCGTCCCCACTGTTTCTGTACAGCAACCTCTCTTCTCGACAACTCACGCCCTCGTGACATCTCGCCGACCGGCGCAGCGTCACCACCGACCACCGACCAACCCACGAATCTCATCTTACACTAAAGACACAAGAAAATCAAGAAAATCACCCACCAAGTTCCACCCAAAATGGTCGCCGACGCCGCAATCTACCACCCCAGCGTGGCCCACTACCTGCGCTTCGTCGCCACCACCGTGGGCCGCGACAAGGTCCTGCGCACCCTACAGTACTTTGCACGCTTCTACGCCTGGTATCTGTTCCGGACCAACGGGAGCCCCGCCGAAGTGGCCCCCTGGGAAGCCATCAAGAAGCAATTCGGCTTGACGCGCAAGCTGATGCGCGTTGGCAAGAACGTCGAGCACCTGCGCGCCGCCGCCGTCGCCGCCGACGCCAAGGCCGGCACCGTCGACCCCGTCCTGCGGTACACCTCGGTCGCCCGCCAGCTCGGCTATGCCGGCTACCTGTCCCTCGACATGGCCACCGTGCTGGACGCCGCGGGCATCCGGAAGAGCGAGTCGGCCAAGAAGTTGCAGCGCGAGGCGTACCGGTTCTGGGCTATGGGCCTGGTTAGTTCGGTCATTGCCCAGGCTTACACACTGTACCAGCTGAAGCAGCGCGAGGCCAAGGTGGATAAGAAGGAGGGCGAGGGTGTTGTTGAGAGCAAGCGGATAGCACTGTGAGCAGCCCTGCCTCAATTTCTTTCATTGCCATGTCTGTTGCGGTTCAGATGTCAACTAACACTTATATCACAGTGAGCGGTCCGCCAGTCAGCTGCAGCTCATCTCCGACCTGTGCGATCTGACTGTCCCCTCCTCGGCACTCGGCTGGGTCAACCTTGACGACGGCATTGTCGGCATTGCCGGTACCGTCAGCAGTTTGATCGGGTTGGTAGCTCAATGGAAGAAGACGGCTTGAGCGTTGGGGTCCAGGTGGGTGAAAAAGATAGTATGGTGGGACGGCGTTGAACGTAATGCGAGACGATGGCGACCCGGAGTCATTGAATTATGAGAGCTTTTCTTTGCTTTTCGGTAATCGGCCAGGTGGCGGTGGCTGCTGTTTCCTATGGCGGCTGATTTCAATGAGATCCTTTTAAACTTATATCTCTATGTGAGACCATGTACATTTAGATTGTCATCAGGTCGATACCGAGTACATGGTGAAGGCTACCAAGACGGGTGGGCCGCTGGTGGCCCCTGATATCATTAGCTGGACCAAGAAGGTACCCAAATATATTCATTCGGCCGAAACAGATGTCGATAGATGTTGTCTTCAACTGTTGGTATTTGTTTTGGTCAGGTCTCTAATAGTACACATGAGTGTGGTGCTTGCCCTGTGCGATGAGTACATTTCCTCCAGCCTGATGCGCAGTTAAAATGGCATTGGATGGCGACTGATATTATATCTCATACCATACTTCTTCACTCCTAATGCTTGACGAAGGCGGCAATACCAATGTACAGGAGGTTATCCACGAGTTGACCTATATGTCCATCTCCTAGGTAACAGACACAGGTGGGCACATATAAGTGACGAAAACACCGTCACATATATCAAGCCGTGAAGCCACCTGCCTGAGAGGAGTATTGCGTCGAGGCCCTGTGCTCCTCTCCTCGACTCCACTCCGTCGTGTATCCTCCTCGAACCTATATGTCCAATCTGGCTAGGGTTGGAGCTCGTCGTCCGCGCCGTCCGCGCCGTCCGTAGGCCACCTAGCAACCACCGGCGCGTCCAAACACGCCCACGCGTGACGTGCACCTTTCATCCCGTTACTACGGTGATTCACTCGCCCTTCTAGACCCACCCCACCCCTACAAACGCACTTGCCCAAGCCATTTAAACAATCCAAATGCCATAGAAACCAGGGCAAGATGGCCTAGCGGTAGGGACGCCTACTTCGAAAGCTGTCTGCCCTGTCACCAATCCCGACCGAAGCCCCTGTTCGATCCCCACGGCGGACTGCAGGACCGACGTTGAGGCACCCTCGGCGGCAAGGCTTCACGACGCCTGGGGCCAAATATTCCGCGCTGCATACGACAAATTAGGACGACAGAGATTAGGACATACGCCAATCCCGCACGGGTCCGAACTCTTTTGCCATTTTTGCATGCCGTCTTGTCTTCGTTGGCTTGTTTGGCGTTCCTCTTCCCTTTTTTGGCCCTGCTTTCTTTTCTCTGAACTTCGCTCGTTCGTTCTACCCACGTGCAATGAGTAAGACACTCTCGCCTGTCCGCAACGATATAACATGTAGCCGATGACAACATTAGGCGTAGATAGTATCTCGCCTACCTTAGTATAAGTTTTGAGTTTGCCTTTGTAAGCTGTCGCGGAAGGGCACACATCTGTGACGCAGACTGTGAAGGTCCATGATTTCTCTTGGGACGTGGCGGCGGGGTACCCCTCTCTCACGTACCCATCAGGCGATCTTACAGCCCAATCTTTCCACCAAGACTCCTTGCAATCCCAAGAAACAACTCAGCCCGCTCGCTCTTAGGCTCCGCCACGACGGTGGGCTTGCCCTCCTGCGCATGGCTGCCGATATTCTGGTGCAGAGGGATATCGCCGAGGAAGTCTATGCCGTGGTCGGCGCACACGCGCTGGACGCCATCGCTGCGGCCAAAGATGTGGTGCTTCCCGCCGCAGTCCGGGCACGTGAAGAGGGACATGTTGTTGACGAGTCCCAGCAAGGGAACGTTGACCTTCTTGAACATGTTGATGCCTTTTATGGCGTCCTTGACGGAGAGAGCGTGTGGTGTTGTCACTATCACGGAGCCTAAGGGTGCGGGTGTTAATACCTCTATGGTGGGCAGAAAATAAACGACAGCTTGGGCATGAGCTTACCATCCAGCTCGATCTGCTGTGTAATGCTCAACTGTGTGTCGCCAGTCCCCGGTGGCAAATCCAGGACGAGCACGTCCAGACCACCCCAGTGGACCTCGTGGAGGAGCTGTTGCAAGGCCTTCATTACCATCATGCCGCGCCACACGACAGGAGCCTCCTCGCCGACCAGGTAGCCCATGGACATGGTTTTGACCCCATAGTTCGACAAGGGAAGCAGCTGATTATCTGGTCGTCCGCAAATCATCAGTCACGGGGCTGGTCCTTCTTCGGCTCCAAAAGGGGGGGGGGGGTTGAGACTACGCACTTTCGGAAAGCCGAGGCTCTTCGTTGAGGTTGAATACCGTTGGGATCGACGGCCCAAAAATATCTGTATCCAGGATCCCAGACCGGTGGCCCAGCCTCGCAAAGGAAAGGGCCAGGTTCGCGGCGATGGTGCTCTTGCCTACGCCGCCCTTTGCGGAGGACACGGCAATGACCTTGGCGACATCCTTGATCTTGCGCCGCTCAGGAAGACCTCGCTGCATCCGGGGGATGGAGCCTGTACGTGGGAGACCCTAGGTTCGAACTTGGTCAGCCTCCATAAAATTCAACGAGGGAAGGACTATCTCACCAGAGGATTCTCATGTTGTAAGGCGCGGAGGGTGCTGAAGAAGCGCCGTTGTATCGGCGTCATGACGGTCATTTTTAACGCAGGATACGGCTAATGGAATGAACTCGAGGGCTCAGATATACTCCGTATGTTGCAAATTCAGGAAGGGACTTCTGAGCAAGCCGTTATCACAAAAAAGGCAGTAGGAATCATGGCGAGAGCTCTAAATGACGGTTCTAAATTGCAAGACCTCATAAAAACACCAAGAAAAGATAACCAAAAGCTGGAAATTCGTCTATGAATCCAAACTGAATGACTTTCACAGTAGGATGCCGCGTTCGAGCCGCATGTTGTCGTTCAACCAAGAGGAATTTGGGGTGATCGACCAATCACTGCCCCTGCCAATTAGGAAATACCCCAAAACGCCGAATCGGCCCCACTAAAAAGTTCACAAGCTTCAAGGTGCATTTTTGCGGGCGGGCGAAATTTCCATGTTCCTCCAATATTTGTCTCACCTAACAAAACAACCATGGCGCCAGCAAAATCAGCACGCGCGAAGAAGTTCGCAGCGTTCGAGGAAAAGGCTGTAAAAGGTATGCATTTTTTTTGGCCCCAAATTTCGAAACAGAACGATTATTTATCCAAAAACGTGCCTCACAGATTTCGACCCCGAAGCAAATGCCCCGTCCGAGAACGACAGCGACAGCGACAGCGAGGCCGACGAGGACTTGGCAGGAACTGAACACTATGTCAATGTTGGGTATTTTTTTCCCCTGAGAAAAGGCTCTGCTCCAGAATAACACGGGTCTGACTGCGCACACAGCAAGAGTCGTCTCCGCCAAAAAGAAGCCCCGGCACTAGGTCCCAAGTACAGCGGCGTCAAAGTCAGTCGCGCGGCCCTAGATGACAGCAGCGATGGTATGAGCGATGGAGAGTCCAAAGAGGACGATGAAAGCGGCTCGGAAGACTCTGAAGAGTACGATGACCCCGATACAGCCGACCTTGAACGAGACAACATCATCGACGAAGACGACGAGATCGATAGCGATGAAGCCTTTGAGGCCGGCGAGGAGGAACAGTTCAGGAAGAAGGGGTTCACATTTAAAGATAGCAAGAAAGCTGCCAAGAAAGATTCCAAACCTGCTACGAACGGACGATCGAAGAGGGCCGTCGCGGCCGACTTCATGTCGAGCTCGGGAAGCGAGCAGGACGAGGACGAGGACGAGGACAAGGACGAGGACGAGGATGCTCAGTCCGAACACGACTCAGAAAGCGACGATTCGCTGGATGACTTGGAGTCGGGAGACGATCTCATTGACAGGGAAGCCGAGGAGTCGTCCGACGAAGAAGACTCAGAGGAGGGTTCCGAGGAACATGAGAGCTCCGAGGACGGGGAGGAGGAAGACTTGGATATTGAAATGGGTGATGCTAGGCCCAAGGATAGCGAAGTCTCGTTGCGTGGGATGATGCAACAAGGCGAGAAGCCCGCGCTCAGCATCATATCCAAAGCAGCAAAAGAGGACGCCGAGAAGGGCGCTGCAATCCGGAAGCAAAGGCGCACCTACGACTCCCTGCTGAACCTCAGAATCCGTCTGCAAAAGGGTCTCGTTGCTACCAACTCTTTGAATGAGGCGACTGAGGCTGACGGCGCAGACAAGGAGCCCTACGAAGCAGCAGAGGAGGCTGCCCTCAAGCTGTGGAATGCCATCGACGGCTTCAGGGCCAGCCTACTTCCCGGGCCAAAGGCGGGAGAAAAGCGTAAACGTGACGTCGCCACCACCACGTCGACCGATGAGCTCTGGGAGGAGATGCAAGCCACCGAGAAGCGTGCCATCGCGAAGCGGAAACAGGTGCTTGAGAAGTGGTCCACCAAGGCGAAGAACAAGACGACGGTCGTCAACAGCAACACTCGTCAGCTCGGGGTCGCGAAGGGCTCCGAGTCCTTGGTATCTGTGCTCGAGGACCAAATGATGCTCAACACGGACCGCTGGGTCAAGCGCACCCAGGTGCCCCGGTCCTGCGCTCCCCTCCAGGTGGCCAAGAAGGTAACCGAGGACCCAACAATCTACGACGACGCCGACTTCTACCAGATGCTGCTCAAGGAGCTCGTCGACCAGCGCACCAACGACTCCGGGGCCACGGGCAACGACAACGTGCCTACTGTGCGGTGGACCGCGATCAAGGAGGCCAAGACGCGGAAGCAGGTGGACAGGCGGGCGAGCAAGGGCCGCAAGCTTAGGTTCACGGTGCACGAGAAGCTGCAGAACTTCATGGCGCCAGAGGACAGGCGGTCCTGGGAGGACGAGGCCATCGACCGGCTATTCGGGACGCTGTTTGGGCAGCGGATGCAGCTCAAGGAGGATGTCTCGGACGAGGAAGATGACGACCTTGCGGCCCAGGAGGAGGGGTTGAAGCTATTCAGGAATTAGATAGACATCGAACGTAGAAAAGCGAGATGTATCCCCCTCGCGACTGTCACGGCGATTGTTGTATGGTTGCCCTGTTGGGACTAATCGGGAGGGACTAATGCCGCGCACCCTCGTTATGGTGGTGCAGCACAGGACGTTAGACCTCATAGATATAAATACAAGCCTTTCTATCGGGTTGAATCAGGGCTTCCCGCCGACTATCCCGTGCAAGCCCGCCCATGTGAGAGCCACAAGTAGGAGAGCATGCACCATAAGGTGGACATGAGGGCCACCGAGTGCGTTGGCCTGCTGCAGCCAGCCACGGCCAGCACCCTGGGCGCTGATCCTCACCCAAGCCCGGCGTACAGGCATAACATGGTATATGGCCAGCGACGCGGCGACGATGGCGCTGGCGTCGTCAAAGGTGTTGATGCCCCTGCAGTACAGGAGCAGGAGGCACAGCACGTTGGTGGCGCCCAGCAGGCCGCCGTAGCTCTGGCACACGAGAGCGGCCTCGGGGCTGGGCCTCGACTCCCGGAGCTGCTTAGGGGCGTTCAGCAGGAAGGACAGCGAGGCGGGGACCTCGATGAGAACATGGAAAATGAAGGCCAAGTTGCCAAGATGCATGTCTTTTGCTTTCGACTACCTGGCCAAAGGGCAGTGTGGGATCGGCGCCGGTGCAATATGTGCTCCGAGTGGCTGGGTCGGCCGGATTGTTGACAGCGAGGGTGGGTTGATGTGTTCCGGGTGCCGGTCCCGTGTGGGTTTCCGGGGCGTGTAGTCTCGTGCGGCTGACCTGTTGGACGGTCCAATTGGCCAACGGCTAGAATGTACCTGGTGACCGGCCCGGATTATTAGTTTTGTACTCGAGATGTCCGTACCTGCCATGATTCATTGACTGCGTTGTAGAGGCTATAAGAGGCTGAGAGGCGGCTCACCTAGTTTACTTCTTGTCTGGTTGCTTCCTTCTCGTCCAACTGCAGTCTGCCGCGTATTGTGATAGGCTGTGAGGTACTGTCCGACGTGGTTCTGGGCGCATGCTATCATGTGGATGGTGGAATTTATGTCATTTCGACGGGCTGGACAGTCATACAAGGGCTTGGTGAGCTGCACGGCGGTGGGTTTTGTAAGTTTTGTCGTTTCCTTGGTACGGTCGAGGTGGTGGTTGTGGCTGTGTGACATTCGAATGGCTGAGAGGGCTGAGAGGTCGGTCGTGTTGGTTGTCTCAGCGCCCTGCTCAAGGAGCTTTGACTCATGTTTCTCGGCAAGACTCTCCAGAAGTGGCAGGTCTAGACAGCAGGTCGGAGTACACAGTACACAGTACAACTGGTATAGACTGGCAGATAGGTAGGCCTGACAAGAGGCAAAGAAGCAGGGAGCAAGCTCCTGGGAAGGAAGCCGGGATGCGGCAGGGGAGGCTATCGAATTCCAGGGGTGGGCACTGGGCTTACAGCTCTTGCCAATGACAGCACCAGAGAGCTCAGCTTGTGGCAGCTGCCTGTTCCGCTCTGCTACACTTGTTGTGGCGGAACTCGAAGCTTTCGTTTTTTGCGTTTGGGACCTGGTCATCGTCCAGGTACAGTTTTTGTGCGAATGGGCCGACGCCCGAATGACTAGTGTTGAGCATATTACCATGCTCTCAGATTACAGATGCCTCGGTATCATACGTGCAGGCTGGGCTGGGCCTGGGGGGGGGGGTAGGTATTTTTTTTTTTGAGAAAATCAAGCTCTCGCCACCAGGACTGTGACAGCCCCAGTAGGAATTGTATCTTCACCCGCAGCAGAAACATGCAGGTTACAAGTACCTGCTGGGTCCCTTCCTCCTCCTGCGCAAGGCAATTATCCCACCCGTAATCGTTATCACAATCATAGCACCGAATGCTTTCCCGTCACTCACTCGTGTGCATCTTTCCGCGGGTGCCATAATTTGTTGGGACTTCTTCTCCCGTTCTGTTTCAACCGTCGTCACATCACGTCACGTCACGACACAATTTTACATTCACTCTGACCAGTCTTCGCTGCTGAACAAAAGTCACTCGAATTAGTCGGACACTCTTCACGGGTGTTCCATTTATGTCGAGACCGATTTAAAAATTCAAGACAATTTTCCCGGAAGTGTCGCATGTGGTTGTCAAGCTCAGGCCGTCGCAACTAAAACGCACGTTTTGGCCCGGTACCCGTTCTCTGCCCACAAGCTGTTGATATCGTGAATCTTTCGAGGCAAAAACGAAGTACATCAGAGGCCAGACAGGAATCCACTCATCAGTTTGCGGTCCATTTACCTGCTTTGGAACGTATCTCGACCTCCTCCAGACCCTGCCCGCGAAGGCCGACGAGCCGGTTAGCACGTGCCGGCCGCCCGTGAGCCATTGAGCCAGCCAGTGGTTGATTGACGACTCGGAACTTCTCGTCAGCCGGTGCAAAAGGTAAAACTTAACCACACGAGGCTCCGTATCCAAGGAATTCGCAAAGACATCGCAGGAAAGCCGGCAATGGCTTCTCCAAACAGGTTCGGGCAGCTGGGCCTGTCTATCTTGGGAGTTGGCTCCCAGTACCCACCACATAATCTCAAGCCAGATGCCATTGACACCCTCGCGACACGGTTTTACCCAGACAGTCCCTCTATGAAAAAGATGCGGGCAATCAACCAGTTCACCGGCATTGACACCCGCTCATCCATCGGCAACCCCGACCACCCAGTCGTCAACTTCCCCGGTCCTCCCTCCATAGCCCAGCTTCATGAGGTCTTCATGAGTGCTGGAGTACCACTGGCCGTTAGTGCTGCTCGGAAAGCCATCGCCGAAGCCAAGATTGACTTGAACGAAATTGTGGGTCTTCTGATGCCCGGGGCCTGTGTGAACATGCGGCATCTCTTCATGCCCATGCTAGTGTGTATCCCAGACTGACAGCGACGCAGACACATGTCGTTTCGACAACATGTACGGATAGTGCCAATCCTGGCTATGATCACTTCGTCTGCGAGAAGCTGGGAGTATCGAACCAGGTCGAAAGGGTCCTTCTCCATGGAGTCGGTTGTGCAGGTGGGCTAACCGCTTTGCGAACGGCCGCAAACCTCGCCTTGGGCCACACCTTCCGGGGGAAACCAGCACGTATATTGGTCCTTGCCCTTGAAGTGAGCACGACAATGGTACGAAGTGAGTTGGAGAGCATCGACAAGCTCCAGGAGACCAGGATAGGAGTATGTCTTTTTTCAGACGGCGCCAGCGCGGTGGTCCTGAGCAACGGGCTAGGTAAAGCCTCCGGCCCCCCAGTTTACGACTACCTGGGCTGGGACAATCGGATCATCCCAGACACGACGTCAGATTTGGGCTTTGACGTCGATCCTGTGGGCTGGAAGGTGATCCTGACACCAAGGGTGCCCAAGATTGCCCAGGGGGCCTTGCAGGAGACTTTCTCGGATCTGATGTCCTCGCTGAGTTTGCCGCCACCGTGGGATGACGCTAAGCCATCGGACTTTGACTGGGCCATGCATCCAGGAGGTGCGACGATTCTCAGTGGTGCAGAGAAGGCGTTGGGGTTGGTCCCGGAGCACATGAGAGCGAGCTATGACACGTACATCAATCATGGCAACTCGAGCAGCGCCACGATATTCAGCGTTCTGGATCGCCTGCGCTCAAAAGATATGGATGCCTGCACACCAGATGGCAGAGGTCCGAAAGACCATATCGTGGGCTGCGCCTTTGGGCCAGGCGTGGCGGTGGAGATGTGTATGTTGAAGCGGCACTTCCCACCGGGCGCAGAAGGGACCGGTCTGCAGACTCCGCCAGAGACGGAGAGTGAGGAAAGCAGCGAGAGAAGCGATGATGGAGAGGCCAGTGTGCGGTCAGATGATCTTGACGTTGAGGATGAGGCGGCCGCGGTACACACCAGGCGGGCCGATGCGGGGGTGGATAGCTTTATTGCCCAGGCCATCTCTTCTGTGGAGCTAGATTGAGTAGCCAACTTAATTCAGAAACAAGATATAGACCTGACACTTACTGCAGCTCTCGAGTGGCCCTTGAGCAGCTTGACAGGCCTCCGGTTTAGACATACCTGCGCAGCGCAATGGGCAACTGAAGTTATTTATACAGTTAGAGCTCAAAACTTGCTGGACAGGGACTCATGGAAGAGGCTTGACTCTACTATCTAAACACCAATGACTCGTCACTTGCAGCAGGACAATATCATCAAGCCTCATACAATACGTATTTCGAGTTGACCTGACACATCTTACTACAGTCACAACTACACGTCCAAAGGTATGACGACATTACAGTGTAGAGACAGCTTACTCGTCCTCCACCTTGTTCCACCGATAGATACTTGACCCCATGGAACGCTGCTTTATAGGACATCGTGAGATAAAAGGTGATCTGGTTTGCGCGCGCAACCCCTCAGGCCTAGCAGGCAGTTACCTAGGTATACGTACCTAGGTACTTATGTGCCATATTTGCGCTTGAATGGTTGTGAAAGGTGTGACCCTCGTTGGTGCCGAATCTTGAGAGGATGCTGGCGGCGACGTCTCTATCCTGACACTCTTCCCTCCCTGGCCGATCTAGCAGCACACTTGGGCACACAACCCCGGTTTCTTGGGATCGGAAAGACCTCCTTGATCTATTTTCCCTCCCTGCCCTGGTCTGAGAATCACTCCATCAGCTATTGCTCGAGATTTTCCCTTGTCCTCTTTATGCTGGTATACCAGACACAGGAACGCGAAGAACACACAGACGTAGTATCGACTCTTACCAGATATTGCCCTTTTCAAAACTCTCCAGGACCGCACACGCCTTCGGATCCACGGATGGAGAATGAAATCGCCTATGAAGAGGCCGGAGGTGCCCTCCAAGGTTAGACAACAGCCTACTCCGAGTCCTCAATGCCCTGTCGATGTGTGTCCTTATCTACAAGGCCATGCTCCTACCGGGTCCGCTTAGCGAAGCCCTAGATGAGGTTTCCATGGCGTGCTGCCTTTCGTTTTTGGCCAGAAAACTTTTCCTCCGTCACTCTTGAGCTGCCCGGATCGTCCTCGCTTGTCCTCTTTGATTGCTGTCCAACCTTGCAATCATCGTGGCCAGTGCTGGTCAAACTGGAGTCCTGGAGGTAATTGAGCGGTAGAAACATGCGATACTCGCATAATTAGATTACCTAGGTAGCGGAGTAACACAGCAAGTGTCCTGAAGTCGTAATCATGTTACTTACTGTATCAGAAGATTCCCAAGATCATTCCGTTCCAGCGCCCTGAGACGGATCCCAGCAGCATCACATCCGTTGGGCTAACCAGGGTCCAATTTCGGATCAAGGGCCCATCGCTGTGTTTATTATGGGTTTGTTCCATTAGTTACTGTATTGTATTGCTTCTAAAGTATTATCAGCATACCTACCTACGTAGGTAGGTATATTTACATTCTCCTGAAACTGGTGGAGCCCAGAGAAAGTGTGGCATTTCTGGCGTCATTACTCACTACACCTGGCAACACAATTTTGCTCAGTGATAGGTGCCCCGACATCGACACCCTCCAAGACATGCATCAGGACCAAGTCGAATATTCAAAATGTATATATCTGGCAAGTAACAAGCTCTTTGGTGTGGAATACATCGGATCTAAGACAGCCCGGGTGTCAAAGACGAGCAGAAGGGCGACAGGCAGTGCCCCTGGTGCGATCAATGTCAAGCGAATGGAATGGGAGTCCTTGGAACATCTTGTGGCCAAGTAAGTAGCACACTTGACCATTATATTCTCGAATTAATGAGTACACTGTTTGATCATACGTCAGCTTCCTCAAACTCGACCACATGACGGCGAAGATCCTACGTCGGAGAGGAGGTTGAGGGATTGATACTGCGGCTGCGTAGAGCACATTAAAGCAAAGCCTGTCTGGTATTGTTCTAGTTGGGTGTTGAATTACGTTCAACTGATCGGTGCGATGACCAAAATACTTACATGAGGGTGATTGGGTGATCGAGCTGCTCGTGACCAAAGTTACTTGAGTAGGTTTCATCAAGGCCTGTTGCGACAGGCTCGATCTGCGAGGGCTTTTCGGCCAATTGTAAAAATGTCCGTGGCAGTGTCCATGCGACGCACATGCTTCGAGTCGTACAAGTCTTGGTCACGAAAGACATAGCTGGCCTCAGGGCCAAACCGTCTTCTTTACATGCAGTACCATGTCGTAAGACAAGCTTCCAACAGCGTGCCTCGGCACAATATCCAAACAAGTGAGGTAGTAAGTTCACAACGGCTGGCACGGGAGGGAATCCAAGAGTGACAAACAGTGTACTACTCCCGACGCCTACAGAAACAATAACCATTTATGAATGCTACCTAGGACCTCCGAGGGGATATATCTTCATAGAGAAAACTTTCGCACTCAAGCCCAGCCCAGTAACGCAAGGCGCCACCCAAGGGGAGAGAAAATAACACCAATTTACCACGGACGCAGACGATACGCGCGCGAATTCTCTCTCTCTTTCTCTCTCTCTCTCGCTCTCTCGCTCTCTCTCCTCTTATCTTTCTTGCTCATCGGTCAAACGAAGCCTTGCCTGCCCCCTCCTTCCTTGATTTCATTCATCCATTCATTGATCTACCTCAGAACTGGATTAGGTCCCCCTGGTTAGCCTGCTGCTGCTGCGGTCTCGCCCCGAAAGGGTTGCTCGAGCCGGGCGCGCCAAACCCGCCGTTCATACCCCCCGTTCCCGTAGCCCCGTACGACACGGTCGGCATGCCAGTGAACTGTTGCCGGAGGAACGGGTTGTTGCCCGTCGCCTCGGCCGTCAGCCTGTTGACGCCCGCTCCTGCGCTGTTGACGAACGTCCCCGGCGCTGTGTGCTGCGCCGGGATTCTGGTCTCGCCGGTGTTTCCGAAGGTGTCCTGGCCTTCGCCGCTCGAGAGGAGCGCGTTGAGACGAGCCTCGTGCTCGCTCATCGGCTTGGAAGGTGCCGGGGATGACTTTGGCGGTGGGGAGAAGGATGTGGGCTGCTGGTTGAAGGCCGACAGCGTCTTTTGCTCTGGGAGTGGGTTCAAGACAGACATTGATGGCATCTTGGACGGTCCAGGCCTGTTAAAGGGTGAAGATGATTGTTGCGCAAATGGGTTGTTGGAGCCCGTCTTCATCGGTGCCATTGCTGACAACCCCGTGTTCTGGTTTGTGGCCCAAGGGTTGTTGCTCCCAGCTTGCAGGGGCGACTCTGTCTGCTGTGGCTGGAGTTGCTGCTGCTGCTGTGCATATGGGTTGTAGCCAGTAGGTTGCGGTTGGAAAGGCTGCTGTTGCATGCTTTGTTGGCCAAAGGCATCGTAGCCGGTTGGCTGAGGCTGGCTGAAGCCGTTTGAGAAGCCGTTCTGGTACCCGGTGGGCTGCGTCTGGAAGCCAGTATATGCGTTTTGCATGAATCCCGTGGGCTGGGGTTGCAACTGGCTCTGATCAATAGGGTTCCCGAAAAAGTCAACCCCGCTGCCCTGTTGGTATCCTTGGTTCCATCCAGTCTGCTGGGGTTGAGTCTGCGTGGGAGTATCGTCAAACAGCGACTGGGCGTTCTGCTCTTCCAGAGCCCGCCGGCGCGCCTCTTCCTCTTCCTTGCTCAATTTGATAGCCTTCGCAAGGTCGTCGTCCTCTGTGTCCTGGCCCGGGCGACCCTCACGTCTCCTCCTGTCCTCCTCCTCCTGGTATTTGCTGGCCTCCAGGGCTAGCTTGTACTCGGCGTCCTCCTCCTCGTTCATCGGTCGTGGGCGACGCTCACGGCGACTTGGTGGTGTGTCGTGGGGGTTCGAGCCATATTCCTCGAGGCCTGTGACGCGGGACTTCCACGTCTTGCGATCGTTACGCTCAGCCCGCAGGCGCTCCTCGTCCAGTAGCAAGGATGTCAGCTCCTTTGCTGCCACGCGAACTGCGACGGAAATTGTTAGCCTCGTCTCGCACCAGACGCAAGATGTCACCACCCACTGTTTTGGCCGACATCTCTGCCCTCCTCATCGGTGTACATGAACTCGCGGAGTGTCTTGATGATGTAGACGTTCTGTTTCGCCCATGTGACCACCAGCTCAGAGCCCTCGTGGAGGCAATAGTCGAGGACTTTCAGTGCCTTCAAGACGTGCCTCCAGTTCTTGCCCTTGTCGTTCAACCTCTTGTCTAGCATGTCCATAATCTCGTAGAATTCGGTTGACCTAAATCGCGACCGCATTAGCTCACAAACATATCTAGCATTGAGACGACTCGGGCGACGTACGAGTTGTATGTGAGCTGGGCGATCTCGCTCATCTGGGTTCCTGTTGGGCCCCATGGGTCATTGCTCGTCGCTGCATGGCTACGTCAGTTTGCGACATTCCAAAATGTCGGGGCAAATTATTGTTAGGGTGGCCAACATACCCTCGCGCACTTTGATTTGGACACCCGAGTACCCCTTGGTAACATTTTTGACGCCTCTCAGAACCTTGGACATCTTGGCGGTTGGGTCTGGGAGTTAATCACGTGTGTGATTCGGGGGGCCGGATGGTTTTGCGGCAGGGTGATGGATTCCTTTTCCGGTAGGAGCCGGGCAATCGGGTCTCGACCGTCTGCGCCGAGAGTGGTGTCGTCGCAGGCGAGCCTTGAAATTTGTCGCGCGCTCAGTCGTGATGCCGTGAAACAGACAAACACGAATATTCAACTGGCGGGTTTGTCGTCCACTGCAGGTTAACAGCGACAGTAATGGGCAAGCCTCCGGACGACGAGTGAGGAAGGCAGGTATGCCACATGCGACAATGGCGAGGGAGGAAAGGGGGTTGGTTGGTAGGCGCTGGTTGTCGACCCCCAGACAGGAAAGTTGGTGGCAGGAGTGATTAATCGATCGATGGAGCGAGGACGGGGGACGGCGGGATCGCAGGCTGTTGGCACGGGAAATTGAGCCGTTCGATGGGTTCCAGTTCTGGAATTACCGCAGTAGTGGCACCTCGGCTGCTGTGCGGTCGGTGTGCTTTGCTGTAGGATGCTTCGTATGGGATAATGCCAACGAGTGTGTCGCGGGTCGGCGAGATGGTTTGCAGCCCAAGGGTGAAAAGGGCGCTGGATGGTATGATGAGGAATGAGACAACCCTTGGAAGTTAGGAGTCAAGTGAAGCTGGATGTCCCTTTCTTTGGAGGTGATGGCCTGTGTTCCAGGTGGCGCCTGTCCCGGACCGCACAACCACGGTAGGTAGGTGGTCTCCCCCACCGCGTCAAAGCCAGGCGCAGCAGCAAGCCGGCCTGCCCAGCTCAGGCTTGGGCTCAGGCCTGGGCTTGGGCATGACGAAACCTGACAGGGCCCCCATGTGTGGGCTAATCCTGTCCGGGTACTACCTAGTCCGGTGAGCTAGCTGCAGGCGACAGACCGTGACTAAGGCGAAATAGAGCCTTGTTGAAACCATGCACTGTAAATCTAATAAATGCGATGAATTACGATGACCACAGACTTGGGCCAGCTAGTGGACAGGGTGGGCACCCCGAGCCCACAATTCTTGCGGACCAGGCCAGTCCATCCAGATGTCTGTACAGTAACGGACCTGCGGTAATTCATCATAACCCACTTACTGTACAGTACGGATACCAAGAGTGCTGATCCCAAGTCTGGCAGTCTGGCTAAAATTGGCATTATTGTTTGAACCATTCTATCGAATGGACCCGCCACTGCCGCCCCGGTAACCTTGGGAACATTGTTAGCAGCCCTGGATATCTGGAGACTGTAGCCTGTGAAGAAGGGTGGGGTGAGCAGACCCAGAAGCTCCATCGAACACCCTGGTCAATTATCTTCTCTACTGTAGACGAATGGCTTCACGCCGCCTTTCCTAGTATTCAGTCCGGGTCGGCGTCTCAACTTCCATCCACTGCTCCAGTCCAGCGATAGTCATACATAGATACACGGTCATTTCCCAACGCCTTGCTAGCAAATCCTAAAGAAAAGCCCCTCCCGACAAGCTACTGAACAAATCTCCGCTGTAGAGAGCGCCACTCGTTTCTTCTTTAAACAGCCATGCCCTCGGAATCAGCCATAGCGACGTCGCCATCGCCATCTCCACCATCATTTGTCTTGCGACTGCTGCTGCTGCTGCTCCTAGAAGAAGCTGCGCCATTGCCATTGACACAGCGTGGGCTGGCTGTCGCCCGGCTCTCGGCCAGTTTTCCCTGGACAACATCGCTGCTGATGCCAAGAGACTCCTCCACCTCTTGTGTCGTAATCTTCCCGCCGGCAGCGAGCTCCAATCGCCGCTGCTCGAGCCACCCTGGCGGCAGGCCCGGACCGCTATCGGCATTACCGTAGTCGCTCTTTTTCGTGCCCTTTGGCCACCGGCCTGGCCCTCGCCCTGTACCACCGGGCTTCCTCCGCGCGCCGCTGCTGCTGCTCCTGGCCTTTGGCCCTGCAGATCGCCGGCTGCCGGTTGGTCTCCGGGCTTTCGGCCGAGATACGCTAGCTGTCCGAACCGCCGGAGGCCGTGGGGTTGTGATCGGCCGGACGGCTGTGGTACGTCTGCCACCGTGGATGTGAGGGTACACAACGAACCTTGCAGGCGGAATACCACTGTAGGCATCGAGCCACGAGTTCTCCTTGTTCTCAGAATGCTTTGCACTTGAGTCCTTCTGGTCGTCCGTGCTCCCAACGACTTCGGGTTCGGTCACTCGTTTCTCGAAGCCATCCTCAGTTGTGTTGGTTACGGGCTCGTTGCCATTTCCTATTTCACTTGTTCCGTCCGTCCCCATTTCGTTGGGCTCGGTGGACTTGATTGGCGTGTCGGCAGCTTTCCTGGCAGCCTGCGCTTCCTTCTCAGCCGCTTCTGCGTTGTCGCTACTGCCGTTGGCCACGGGACCGACCTCGATTTCAGCGTTTACCTCGGGAGGTATGTCCGCCTCCACCTCGGGCTTAACTTGAACGGCAACAGGTCTGCCATTCTCTACAACCTCTGCGACCACAGCTTCCTCTGCTTTCTGCTCGTCATCTTCATCTCTAGGGGCGATGGCATGTATGGCGGGTGCCAGCTCGAAGTTTGTAGCGTTGCTGCGGCCCATAACATAGGGCGTCCAAGTCAACATGCTCGGGTCGAGCTGAACATAATTCTTGGACTCCCACTTCGCAACGTACTCCTTACAAAACTGTATGTCGACCCTGAAGGCGTAGAGCTGGGTTTGCGGTTCGCGGACGAGGCATCTCAGGCCTTCCAAGGCTGAGATTACATCATCCGGTGTGAGACCAGTTTCATCGGATATTTGCTTGATGCTGAGGCCTCGCTTCACGTGTTTGTCCTCTGGGCATTGTTGGAGGAGGTATCGACACATAATTAGGCGCCAGTAGTTTCGATATGACACCAGGCCCATATCCGACAACGGCTTCTCAGGAGATCCAGTCTTCCCCTCTACCCGCGTAAGGAGGTAGGAGAAGTCGATCAAGAGGTTGCCGTATCCCTTTCGCTGGTGGATAGGTAGAGTCAGAATACAGGACACGTTATTCTGACTGCTGGCCCTCTTCTCTTTCGAGAAATAGCCAACAAAGTGATAACCAAGATCGTCATACTCGCAGAGCACGTAGAAGAGAAACGGCTCGACATCGTAGTAGAGCGTCTTCGAGCCCAAGAACAGCTTGGCTAGTAGACACAAATTCTGGCAGTAGACCGGGTTCTTGCGACCATCGACTTCGAAGACGGATATGGATCCATGCCTGTAGATTTCGTCGCCTGGAGGATGCTTTGCGGGGCACTTCAACTTGTGTCGCCAAGCAACGTAGTCCGAATTCATGTACTTGAGGCAGAACTCGCAGATGAAAAGCACACGATTTCTGCTGTACTCTTCTGGGTACGGTGCCGCGTACCATGTGTCGATCTCCCACCCGCCGAACTCGATGCACTCGATTTGGCTAGCAGGGCCTTGTGACTTTTTTGATTTCTTGGCGGGCACTTCGATCTTCTCTTGCATCTTCAGAAGCCGCTCTTGCCAGTCCTCCTCGGCCTTCTGTTTCGCCTCGTCGAAACGGCGGCGGTCCTCGTTGGTTGGTACTGTCTTTGAAGTATCTGCCTCCGCCTCTGTAAGGATGCCTCCGTACGGTTTGCCCTTGTCGTCCATGTCCTTGTCGAAAAAGGAGTAGAAGGGCTGTGAGAGGTTGGAGGCGAAGGGTGCGACGAGGGGTGTGGCCGCTCTTCTTGAGCGTGAAGAAGCAAGCGCTCTGGCTGGCCTGGACGCTGTCGTGCGTCGCCCACCCCCACCAGACCTAGATGGTTTGGGCTTTTTGGATGTGATCTTTTTCAGTTCTGTGGGTGCCACGCGGAACTTTAGAACAAGAGTTGTTCTAGTCTTTTTGATGATTGTCGCTGGCGCTTGGGTTGATATCTTTAACCTGAGGGATCGTGCAGAGCGTGGACGGCCCTCCTCCTCCACCACGTTTGCGCCGTTTGCGCCGTTTGCCACGCCTTCAAGACTTTGACTGTCACCGGTGTTCTTACGTCGTTTGCGTAGGCCAACGATGTCCTCGTCAGCTTCCGCTGAAGATGTCTTGCGCTTTCTAAGCACGCGTGACCCATCCATGGGGTCATCGTCAAGAACCAGCTGGTTGAACATAGAATGTGAATCTGGCTTCACTGCCCCTCTTTGCGATGGAAGGAGGTCTCTGGCGAGTTTTGGGGCCGTGGCCCGTCTTGTGGCAGGGGGTGAATCGGCGTCGACGATGCCATTCAATTCATCATGCATGCCCTCTTGAGATTCACCTTGGGATTCACCCTGGGATTCGTCCTGCTCGGCTTCGGATCGCTCATGGCACTCGGGGCATCTCCACGACTTAGATGCTACGGCTGAGCTTAGTATCAAACATGCAATTGGTACCATGAGGGGTTGATCGGCTAACTCACTTTGCTTGCCCTCTAGCGCCTTATTCTCCCTAGCACACTGCTGGTGAGCTATATTGACATTAGCATATGGGCATTCCGGATTCACTTGAAGAGGGTACGAACCACTGTCACCACAGCCGGTACAAGTCAGGAATATTTCAAACTCCTCACATGGGTCGTTTTCCTCGTCTTGCTTGCAAAAAATGCAGATGTTAGCCGGCGCGTTCTCCGATTCGTCGTCATCGTCGTCGTCGTTGTTGTCTGCAGCAACGTTCCATTCGGCCTCTTCTTCAGATGCCTCCTCGCTCTCAGCGTGGTACGACTCGCCCGCGCTGGCCTCGCTGTCCTCGTCATCGGTCTCGCCTGGCCTGAGCTTGACAGCGCCCACGCCCTCCTCGTCCTCGTTCTCTTCTTCCTCCTCGTCTCCTGGGACCTCCTTGCCGCGACCCATGTGTGCTTGTTCCATGTCTTCGTCATCCGGCTCGCCTTCGGCGTCGTCGTCATAATTATCGTCGTCTTCTCCCTCGGCGTCCGCGTCACTCCCGAGGTCGCCGTCCCCAGATCCTATTGCGCCTTCTTGATCGTCCTCCTCTGTTTCTTCTGGCAGAACGTCCAAATCCTCGTACTCGCCTTGGGCGTCCTCGTCAACTTCCGCATCTTCGTCACCCTCGACTTCCTCATCATATTCCTCGCCCTCGGCATCTGGATCTTCTTCACCCGGGGCATCGTCATCTTGGTCAAACTCGGGAGCCTCGTCGGTGTTCGTCGCGCTTTGCTGCAGCTCGTCCTCGGAGAGGTGAGCGCTATGTGTGGATCCCACCGCCGCCATTTCGGCGGGGACGCTTGAAATCCAGCTGCGGAGCTTCCTTGGGGTCCTGTTCTGGATCGCCTTCCAGGCTCTGCTTGCCAGCGACGGCTTGCCCGTGGCCTGCTCCACCCTTCTTACGGACAGGGAGGCACTAATCAAGTGCCCAGCCTCATTCCAAACTCTTTATGTATGCAGTTGTATCTAGATCGCACACTCGAAGTCGGTCTGCCTTGCGATCTCTGATTTGCGACGAGACGGGGTGGCGCTACACATGGAGTTGTGGATGGCTCGTTCTGGAGAGTTGCCCGTGGTTGGACGCGCGAAGTTGTGAGGATACCATTAGGCGATGGAAATTTAGGCAGTCAGTGTTCGAAATTTTCTACTTTGACGCGTTTCGAGTTCCGAATTAGCTGTTCGTAATGAAAGATTATCGAGCTCCCAAGGGCGAGACGTCCGTCGCAAACGAAAGTGCAGGAGATGGCTGTCTCGGCGCAGACCAGGGTAGACTAGCATTATTTAGTAGGGCCGGTACCTGCAGTTGGGCACAAATTGGGGTTGGGGTCAATGGAACATTGCGGTCTGCTATCTGAGATAACGGTGCCGGCCGAGCAAGCACCTCCAACTAGGTTGCTTGACGACTCTCCCGACGACGTTCTATCTCGACGACGTCAGCACTTGAGATTCTGATAATTAATCCAATCACCACCCAGACCGAGCCAGCACGATGCCCGTCCCATTCGAGACCCTGATTCCATATGGGATCATCATTGCGGTAAGGAATCGCAGGTGGAGGAGAGGAGAGACCTAATCACCCGACTTTTGGCTGAGATCAATTGCAGATGTTCAGTGTGAGCGGCGTGGGCCTTGCCAATATCAAGTACTACCAAAACGGAGGCAAGCGAGCGCGGCGCTCGCTCGATCAGTGGGATAGACAAAGTACGCTCCCATGAGCCGGGAATCACAGAGGTGGCTTGCCATACTGACAGGACTCAAGTGATGAACCGCGACAGGCGGTTAACTGGATTCCTCAGGGGCCAGACAACGAATCCAGTGGCACCGGACGGCTATGAATTGAACAACCCCTGGAGAGTATGCCATATCAGCTTGGACCTTTGATGTCGTATGAGGAGACTGACAGCACGCGTAGGTCGAGCGACGCATATGCTAGATGGAGACCGATCCTCACCCACAACGTTACGAAGCGAACAACCCGGTTGCACGAGTACGAGACCGTAGCTATTCGCGCGCCTCGGTATGGGTGAGGTTGGAGAGCTTGGATGCGGAGAGGCATAGGTGCTTGGTCGCACGTTTGCACACATTCGCCAGGCAGGCGCAGTCGGATCGGGGACTTTCTAACCCAACGCACGCGAAACTGGAAGACAACACGCAATGAAACCGTTTTCAAGGTTGTCGAAACAATACTACGAGCAGTTCACAAGACCTGATTTTTGTCAAGAGGGCGCACGGTTGAGCCGTGTCGGGTATCTTTTACTACAACTGGATCTGTGCTCTGTTCTTGTTCAGACCATCCAACAGCATGCAAGCCTGACATATCGCCTGGCTAGACATGTAGCCACATTTCTCACACCTTCCCAGAACCTGCCTTGACACCCCGGGCTTATTTGTGGGGTTGACAGTCCGCACTGGCAGTTCTTTGGACCCGCTCGATCGAGCCTTCAGAGGCACAGCAGCTGTTACGTCGGTCTCAAGCCCTGTCGATGTTTCTTTGCCTCTTAATTGAGCTTCCATTGCGGCCATCTCATTCCCTGTACTGCGGCCGTTGCCGGAACCACAACCTCCGACGCCTTCATCCTCCTCGGCGGGCGCTGCAGCGCGAGGTGGCTTCCCGTCACAGGCACATTTGTCTGATTGCTTTCCTGGTACCAAGCGGGCCATGTCCTCACCACTGCGTACAATGTCTAGGATCGCGCTCGGCCGTACTTTCTCGAGGTTCTTGATGAGACTCCGTGCACTTCCCCTGAAGGCCTCAGGGCTGTATATGCACTCTGTAGTGAAGTAGTCCAGCTTCTTGTGATGTGCGTACAAGACAATCTCCTTCTCATATGAGTACTTGAGCGGCTTGCTTCGCTTGACATCTGAATTCGAGTCGCCGGTAACGATGTGCGTCGCCCGCGACAACCTTGGCAAGTCGCCCCTGAGCAGGTTCATGAGCACGGTCTCGGCGACGTCGTCGGCATTGTGGCCGGTGATGACATGCCGGATTTCCAGCATCTTTGCGCCGCGATCCAACGCCTGCCGTCGAAACACTCCGCAGTAGGTGCAGTTTCCTTTCTTCCCAATCGTCTCGACCACCTGGTCCATCGTCCAGCCGTAGAGCTCGCCGTAGCCCACTATCTTCAGAGGCATCTCATATTGCTCTGAGTTTCGCTTGACCGTCTCTAGGGAATCGTCTCGGTAGCCTTTAATACCCTCATCCACGCTGAGCAACACTAGATCCAGGCCGTACTTGTGACGTTCATTCAACGTCTTCATAACTGATGCCAGCACGGTTGAGTCCTTGCCACCTGACGCGCCGATAGCCACCCTCTCTCCAGGGTAAAACAGATGTGAAGACGTAATAGTGTGATGTACCTCGTCCTCAAATACCTGGATGAAGCATTTCTTGCAGAGCTTCATGTGGTTCTTTGGCCGCTTGATGAGAGCCCGATCCGTCTTACAGACGGCGCACGGTATCGGGGGCATTTTGAGGGCGCTCGACCAGAACACTGCAGTACTTCCCACTTGAACTTCGTAGCCCGACTCACAATCTAAAGAATATAAAATGGGTTGAGAAGAAGAACGGGAGAAATTAAGTTGAGGTAGCTGCAGTTTGAAATCTATGAAAGAGACAGTGATTGGATGTTGCTGCCGTTCGCTGGGTTGACGGCCTACCAGTCAAAAGGCCTGCGGATTCACTGTGGCGTTCTGTGTGGCTGGTGAGCGATCATCTTTCAAGCTAATCCCGTTTCGCACTAGCCATTCCAAAACCCACAACAAAACTTGCCAGTCGATTTTCTCCGCGTTCCTACCAACAAAAAGTTTCTTTTCTTCTTGAACCATCGCCAAACCACAGTTCTTCGAGAGGGTCAATTCCAGAACTGCCGACCATCACCCTTCAAAATGGTAAGCACCTAATTGAGATGTCTTATTGACGGCAGACCACGCCGCCTTGTGCGTGCGTGAGTTTGTCGTCCCTCTATTCGACTCTTTAGACTGCTCTCGAAGAAATTCGAGATGCAGATTCCGCCTGTCGTCTACGGACAGAGGTGATGACTTGGCTTGAGCCTCCGCACCGATGGCAGAGATGCCTCGTGCGAGCTCTTTAGAGATCGAGAAAGACCAACAAGCAATGAAAAACACATTCGCTGATGTCTTTCTTCCTCAATGATAGCCTCCCAAATCCGGAAAGAAGGCGGCTCCCGCCCCCTTCCCCCAGTCTAAGGCTGGCAAGAAGGCCCCCAAGGTATGTGCTGATATATTTATCCACCCGTGTCCTGTGTTCGACGACCGGTTGTGTACTAATGCACGCCATCAGAACCCTCTCATCGAGAAGCGTCCTCGCAACTTCGGTATCGGTGCCGACATCCAGCCCAAGCGCAACCTTGCGCGTATGGTGAAGTGGCCCGAGTACATCCGCCTGCAGCGCCAAAAGAAGATCCTCAACATGCGGTTGAAGGTCCCTCCTGCGATCGCCCAGTTCCAGCACGTCCTCGACAAGAACACGGCCACCCAGGCCTTCAAGCTCCTCAACAAGTACCGCCCTGAGACCAAGGTCGAGAAGAAGGAGCGTCTGTTGAAGGAGGCCACCGCCATCAAGGAGGGCAAGAAGAAGGAGGATGTCTCCAAGAAGCCCTACGCCGTCAAGTACGGTCTGAACCACGTTGTCGGCCTGATTGAGAACAAGAAGGCCGCCCTGGTCCTGATCCCCAACGATGTCGACCCTATTGAGCTCGTCATCTTCCTGCCTGCTCTCTGCCGCAAGATGGGCGTCCCCTTCGCCATCGTGAAGGGCAAGGCTCGTCTGGGAACTGTCGTCCACAAGAAGGTAAGCTGTGCTGCCATTTCCAAATACCCATGCACACAGGCGCTAACACTTGTTTGTCAAGACCGCCGCTGTCCTTGCCCTCACCGAGGTCCGCTCTGAGGACAAGTCTGAGCTGTCCAAGCTCGTCTCCACCATCAAGGACGGTTACCTGGCCAACACTGAGAATGCTCGCCGCCAGTGGGGAGGTGGTATCATGGGTGACAAGGCCAACAAGCGCACGGAGAAGAAGAGGAAGGCTGTCGAGCAGGCCCTCAAGGTCTAATTCTGTATCGACGAGGACTGATTTCTACGAATGGGAAGCATGGTCGGCAAAGGGCAACTGGTCACGGCGTCTGGGAAATACCAAAACGGTTTATGGACACAATGGAATTGCTTGATCTGGAAGTATCTTGGGCACATTCGTATTGTGTGACATTGCCGCCGTGTAGCCAGCCACTACTAAGAATACGACTCTCGAGATGGAAAGGTCGGTCAGACATGTCCAAAGCGTATCACCACTGTGACATGATTGCGAGGGTCGACACCCGGACTGGCTGTTGTTGGGTGCCAAGCACCCGCTTCGTAACACATGTTGGGTTTGTAGCGTCGCATCCCCCCCTTATCAAAAGCCACAGAAGTCATAAGAGACACAAGGACCTGTGGCCCGGTCGCCTGTCTCACAGGGAGAGTGGGGCATTCTCTCTTATGCCGGGACTATAATAGCGTGCCGCAATAACGACAAAACAGACCCTGATTCATCCCGAACCTAGGTATATGGCAGAAGCCTTGGCCCCGGCAGTCAGGCATAGATCTGGCTAGGGCTCTGGGACGGCGATCTGTGTTTGGCATTCCTTGGGGGCCTCGCACACGCCTGTCCAAGCTCCCGCGATGGCGAACACTCGGTCAGATTCCCGGGCCACTATCAACAACATTAACAACATCAGTGCGATCGGTCGGCCTGTTGAGCAATAGCAGATCTGATCTTCGGGCTCGAGTCGTTTCATCTCAAAACCAAATCCGTAGCCTGGGGTTGACCAGGGTCCCCATTGTTCACTCCCACAGACGTAGATGTTATTTGTATAAGGTTTCCCATTCTTTTTTTTCTTCTTCTTTTTTCCCTCCCCGCGAGTACAAGAAGGACTCACAACGGCACCACCCAGAATTTGCCTCGATCAGAAACAGGTTCCACAAAGTGCCCTTTCGCGCAGTCCGTAGCGTCGACATTACCCGGCTGACAATTGGTTGACGGCGTCTAAATCGCTCACCGTGTTCTGTGTCCCCGAGTTCGTCAACCACCTCGCAGATATTCTGTGTTCCCCGGGCCAGGTACGTATCTTTATCTCGCATCAAGCCCCCTTCTGGACCTGCTCCTGGAACCTCGAGTATCGCTTCTTCGGCTTCTTCTTCTGACGCGACTGCAGAACCATATTGTGGCCTACAGCTTTTCCCCATCTTCCAGGCCAGGGTCCGTAAAGTCGCCCTCACATCGCCAGTTGTTTCCAAAGCATCGCAACGGTCCTCTGTACCAGATACCCTCATTAGCCCGTCACCGTCAAGGCCGAGCCTTGCACACCGGCACCACGAACCGCCCTCACCATCCCGGCCTCGTGCTTCGCCGTGTTGTTCACTGACCCAATTTCCCTTTCTCTCTCGAGTGGGGATAACGTGACCGGTATTCCACCCGTAAGACCGAGGAGCTAGCGAGTTTGCTCCGGGGCCATCAGTATAGTTCGTGCATTAGCCGACGCCTCCTTGCGCCTCTCAGCGTATAAATCCCACCAGCAAGGCGAGACCAAGTTTCCGTTGAGACACACGCCAGCGAACTTCCGAAAATGGCCCACCGTGAGTGATAATCCCATGTGCCACCATCTGCAATGCACTTGCTCGCAGATGAGCCTTTCGCTGACCAGGACTTGTTTCGGATGCAGAGGATACCTTCCAGTATGCCATGAGCTCGAACGGAGCGTGGGCAGGTTACAAGGCGCACCAGAACCCACAATTCTTCCCGAAGCTGGCGAGCGGGCAAGCGCCCCAAATCCGTACGTCGTGTCTCATTCCCTCGTCTGCAGAGCAAACAAGCGATGCGGCTCATTTAGACTTTGATACCTGTTCTGGGTTCGTTTCTGGGCTCGCTCCTGGGCTCGCATCTGGGCTCGCATCTGGGCTCGTTTCGGGCTCGGCATGTGGACTCGGCATGTGGACTCGGCATGTGGATCGCCAAGAGTGTTCGAAACAATGGTAACTGACTAATAATGGGACACACAACCAAACAGTCTGGCTTGGCTGCTCCGACTCCCGCTGCCCGGAGACAACGATCCTGGGCCTGCAGCCGGGCGACGTGTTCGTGCACCGCAACATCGCCAACATCATCTCGGCGACGGACATCAACACCTCGGCGGTGATCGAGTACGCGGTGGCGCACCTTAAGGTGAAGCACGTGGTGCTGTGCGGGCACACGTCGTGCGGCGGCGCGGCGGCTGCGCTGTCGGACTCGAGGGTGGGCGGCGTGCTCGACACGTGGCTGACGCCGCTCAAGGCGGTGCGCCACGCGCACGAGGAGGACCTGGCGGCCATCGGGGACGACAAGGAGCGCGTGGTGCGCATCGCCGAGCTCAACGTCGAGGCCGGCGTCAAGGTCCTCATGGCCAACTTCACCGTCCAGGAGGCCATCCGCGACCGCGGGCTCCAGGTCCACGGGTGCCTGTTTGACATTGCCTGCGGCAAGATCAGGGACCTTGGCTTCGGCAACACAAAGGCTGACGCCAGTGGCTATCATAGCCCTGGGCCTGACGATATCATCAGGGGCAACCACGCGACGCTGGTCTTCCGCAGCGGTGGCCAGGGTGCGTCCATGACGGGGCGATAGAGATACTTGGTTGTGTGTGTGTTTTTCTGCTTGTCAGTTCTGTTTTTTTTTTTTTTTTTGGTTGTGCTTGGCGTTTGAACATTGCGTATGAGGCGGATGACCTGGACAGAGTCCTTGAGTCGTGGGCCTCTTGAGGGTTCCCTTGGCGGATGGATTTGGCATGATTTTATGCAGATGTACTGATAAGCGAGCACATGTGCATCAGTTGCATCGCGAGACCGAGGAAGAGGCACGATCTCTCATCACCTGTATTCAAAGAAGAGCGCGGCGTGGGAGCTTGTAGATTGATTGAATGTATGGATATGAAGGATAAGAAGCTGGTTTCTTCCTGCAAAAATTTCAATTCTTTTTAGGATGTGCTCATTGATGTGCTTCATACCTACTAAGAACTTAGGTACTTAATCAACCCCGCCATCCACAAACAAATACCCCTCCGGCCGCTGTATTGGACTCCGTCAACCGGCATGTGCTCCTAAGGGCACCTGATGATCGAGAAGGGTCCCAGAATTACGCATTCCAATTGCCAAGTATGAACAGGAAAGTAAAATGACGTGAATCCAATATCCAAAACGTCTTATTATTCATGTAATTGCCGTTGGGTTAACATCTTTGGGCGGTCTTTGTTTAGCGGCACTTGGCAGAAGGGAGTCCAGTCGCCCCCAGTCACTCAACTACCGGTACCAAGACGAGACAGACATCCATCTTCAACATCATCACTTGATGCGAGTCATCTCACCCACAAATGTCCTCTACCTAGGTTGTGATGCGAGACAACACCCTTCAATCTCAAATCTATGTCTGTGTTGCTCAGAGCCTGCCAAGTGGATCAAGGCCAACTACTGCGACATAGACTACCACTTGAGCAGTCGCAGCAACCTCACACCCCTTGCTAAAGTTAAGCGAACGTTCACCTCCCGAACCGACCGGAGTCGACGGCATCTTGTATGCCTAAGTCTTTCTTAAGTCATTTTATTAAAAATGTCTCTCACAGTCCTCACGGATGAGCAGATAAGGCTGCTACTCGAGTCTCTGACAGCAGATGAACTCGAGTCCTTCATCGAGAACCTCAAGGGCGCACTTCACGATTACTCAAACGGGTCTCAGGTGCCTGGGGGGGAGTCCGATATCCACCAGCCTCACAGGCAGAGTGTCCACTCCTCGAGGACGGGCGCCACGACTCTGTTCATGCCCTCGAGCAGCCCCGCCGGCGTAGGTGTCAAAGGTGCGCAGCCACCCGTCTTGTCCTGTCCTGTCCGTCCCCTGTGGCCCCGTGTCACATGCATCATCATCCATCGCCCATGACCTTGTCCTTGTCCTGCCCGGGCCTGCCTCAAACTCGCCCGTCCCACCCCTTTGCTGATCAGACGAGATGATGAAATAGTCATCACCCTCTCTCCACCCCGGTCAAAACAGGACGATGAAGCTGGAACCGAAGGGAAGCCAAAGATCAAACCCGTGGGCTCCATCACCCTCTTCTCCGAGACGGGCCAGCCCGTCGGGGTCCTCCACGCCTCCACCCTGACGGCCTTCCGGACCGCCCTCGCCTCGGCATGCCTTGTCGTCCGCCGCAACCGCATCCACACCGTCACGGCGTTTGGCTCGGGCGAGCAGGCTTTTTGGCACATTAGGCTGGCCTTGATGCTGCGCGGGTCCACTATCCGCCAGGTCAACGTCATCAACCGCCGCTTCTCCGACTCGTGCAAGCACATCATGAAGCGGCTGTATGCGGTGCCCAACGCCGTCAAGGAGCGCGAGGGGTGGCGTGATGCCCAGGTTGGTATCCTTACGCCAGGGTACGGCGAGTTCGACCGGCTGCTAAAGGACCAGGTCCGGGCTGCCGATGTGATTTTCTGCTGCACGCCTAGTAAGGAGCCCTTGTTTGATCACACTTTTCTCACCAATGGCGGTGGTCGCCGCAAGGGCCGTCTCATCATTGCCATCGGTAGTTACACGCCTGATATGCTTGAAATTCCCCTCGAGGTGATAAGTCAGGCCGTCAAGAAGCATGAGCCGGGTCACAGGCATTTCCACAAACATGCTACCGAGGGCGGCGTCATTATCGTAGATACCCTGGATGGCGCATTGCACGAGGCCGGCGAGGTCATCCAGGGCGGGCTGGCCCCTATACAACTTATCGAGTAAGTTCAAGCCTTGGGGGCCGGTGGATGCTCAAGCGCTCTGCTTTGGTGTCCGCTACGCGATCACGCTTCTATCCCCTAGACCCCTACAAAATAAACTTCCGAGGGAATCATCTCCTTGGGCACAACCTCCTATCCATCCTGTGGGATATCATTATATCCTCACACCTCCTAGCCTCCTAGAGGATATCTTCCTGAAGGGTGTCTTTCTCAATGGTGACCTCTCTGGGATGAACTCCTTGGTGGCAACCTCCTTTGAGATAGCTCTCGCGATACGCACGCTAACACAACGCAGGCTCGGCGAGCTTGTAATGCTCCACCGCATCAAGATGGACGAGGAGTCCTCCTCAGACGACACAGGCAGTCTGATCTCCAGCAGCGGCACAAGCACAGCACCATCCTCAGACCTCGAGAAGCTAGATCTCAGCTCCGGGCCATCCATGTCGTCCGTCTTTAACAGCAGCGCCACCACACTCTCCGACGACGCAGACAGCAGCCGTCCGCCCAGCCGGCCCGGCTCGCTGTTCCACCGGCGGAAGGGGAGTAGCAGCACCAACAACTCGAGCGACACCGGGGCCAAGAAGAAGAAGGAGCGCGAGGACCACCTGTGCCGCTGGCTCCAGGGCGGCAACGTCATCTACAAGAGCGTCGGCTTGGGGCTGATGGACCTGACTGTCGGGATGAAGGTCATCGAGTTTGCACGGGATAAAGGTGTCGGCGTGCATGTGCCTGGGTTCTAGTCGGGTAGCCTCGTCAAAGATTGCCCCCATGTAGACTTTCGAGAAAGGCACGTACTGTGGCGTAGACCACTTGTGCGATCTTGAATTGGACCTGTTGTGCCCCGGCGCTTTGAGGCCTGTCGCCGAGCACCCAAGGGTGCTGTGCGGAGTCCACGTGGAGTGTTTCTGTACGATCCTTGTAGGGACGGCTACACGAGAATATTTGCGGAACGTACTAATCAAGACGGCTTAAATGAGGTCCATGGAGCACATGAAACGTGTTTGAGAAGTTGCATGGCTTAAAATTGCAAAGCTCGCAATGTCATATTTTGTACTATAGCTATACAATCTACTCGGCAACCCAGACAGCAGCCATTCTGGAAAGAAAGATGTTAGCATTAGAGAAGGGGCTTTGGGAATTGGAAGCAAATAGTAATGCAAATGACTCACCCCATGCCCGTACCAATACACATACTCGTGACACCAATCTTCTCGCCCCTCCTCTTGAGCTCGTACAGCAAGGTCGAGACCTGCCTGGCGCCGGTGCAACCGAGCGGGTGGCCGAAGGCGATGGCGCCGCCCTTGGGGTTGATCTTCTCTTGGGGCAGGCCAAGCTCGTTGGCGCACCACAGGCACTGGCTGGCGAAGGCTTCGTTGATCTCGAAGATGTCGACGTCGTCCTTGGTGATGCCGGTGAGCTCAAAGACCTTGGGGATGGCCTTCCAGGGCCCGATGCCCATAAGCAGAGGAGGGACGCCGACGATGCTCGCCGCAACGTACTTGCCCAGAATGGTCTGGCCCAGGCGCTGGGCGGTGCTGCGCTTCATCAGCAGCACGGCGGCGGCACCGTCGCTGATCTGGGAGGCGTTGCCGGCGTGGATGCTGCCGTCCTTGGCAAAGGCCGGCTTGATCTTGCCGAGGGACTCGGCGGTGATACCCGGCCGCACGCCGTCGTCCTTATCCACGACCAGCTCCTTGGTCTCCCCCGACTTGGGATCCTCGTACTTGACCTTGAGAGGCATGATCTCCTCTTTGAACAGGCCCTGTTGCTGAGCCTTGATTGCCTTCTGGTAGGAGTTGGCGGCGAAGGCGTCCTGGCTGGCCCGGTCGATGTTACGGTCCTTGGCCATCTGCTCGGACAGCACTCCCATGGGTACCTTACAGTTGGCGGACTCGGGGTGGGACTCGAGAAGTTCTGAGAACTCAGTCACGGCGCCAGGGCTGTAGTTGGCACGCTCATTAGCTCCCGATCTGGAAATATAGGTAGTAACGGTGTGGTCAGTTCAATGCGTACCCGTATTGCGTTGACATGGACTCAACACCAGCACCGATGCCGACCTCGATCATGCCAGTGCTAATCTGGTTGGCAACATCCACGCATGCCTGCAGGCCGGAGGAGCACTGCCTGTTGAGAGTACGCACAGCGGTGGCCTCTGTAAAGCCGGCGACCAGAGCGGCGGCCCGCATCTCCGTGGCACCGCCACCGGGGGCCAGGACGGTACCGACGCAGACATCCTCAACCAACTTCGGGTCGATCTTGGACCGGTCGATGATGCCCTTGAGTACGCCAGCAACCAGGTCCGAGGCCATTGTGTCCTTGAACCCGCCCTTGCCGCCCTTTGTGAATGCTGTTCGGAGGCATGCTGTCACGACGACCTAGAGTGCAAGCAATGGAGGCCTGTGGTCAGCAAATGCAGCGACAGGAGCCGAGCCAGACAAGGCAAGAGGGCCAGAGGGAGAAGGCAAGCAGGCTCACATCATCAGGGTTCTTCTCGAGGAGTCTGGCCTTGCCCTGCTTGGGGCTGGAGAGCTGGCCAGCGACTACTGAGATTCTATCGATGGCTGTGGCCACCTAATCAGTCTGAGGTTCCGTGAAGCGGACGAGAGAGCTCTCCTACCACCCATCTTTGTGGATCTGCCTGTCTACCCGGGGTATAAGTGGTGGTACTGATATCGGGTAACGCGAGGCTTGGTGATGCTGCAGATAGGATACGATTGAAAACGGTATGCGTCTCGTGCTGTGGACAGACCGATAGAGGAACAAATTTGCGTTGCCTGGTGCAAGTTCAGAAAAGAAGAGGAGAGGAATGCTGTTGTAGTAATCTGTCTGGACCGCCTTTCTCGATGAGCCGAGGCACACGACGCCCGAACCCGAAGCGATGTGGACTTGGCCGCAGCAGCGGCCGGAAGTCGGACAAGCAAAGGGACCTTGGCGCAGCGTTTTCACATGCCAGTCGCCCCTGGCCGCTTTTTTGCTGGCCTAAGCCGCCCACAGCAGGGGGCAGGTCATTTGATTACTATGAACGACTACTAGGTTCTTCTCATCCTTGCAACAGCCACACTCCACATGATACAGTTACTTTCTCTACATAAAAGCTACTATACGTCCCTTATAAATTTTCTAAGGACTGTATATAATACCGTCTTATAGATAAAAGAACTATCTTTTAATTTCTAATATTCCTTAGTTATTTTCTATTTTTTTAATAACTAAAAAGTACTTTTAAAATATTTTTTTATAATTTATAAATTATAATCTTAAATATTCTTATTACTTTTTAAAACATAAAGATTTTAAATAGTTTTACCTTTATAAATATTTTTAAAATATAAAAAGCGTCTTTTATAAAGTTGTAATAAATAAATTTATAAATAAAACTATAAATATTTACCCCCTACTAAATTTATAAACTTAATAATAATTAATAAAGTTACCTAATAAACTATATATGTAATTAAATCTA